>QUOH01000039.1:1505698-1546914 GCA_010416925.1 Polistes metricus | reverse complement strand
ACTATATAAAACATCTTTAAAATAAGTGGATATTTGAAAAATTTAAAGTTTATGTGTACAGATTCTTCTTTATTTTTAACCAACATTTAAGTTTTGAATACTTTAGCTTTAACTAGTTTGTAGAGCATTAAAAGAGCTTTAAAATGACCATTGTATAACATTTAAAATTTGTTAGTTGTCGAGTAATTAAAGTTTATGTGTACAGATACTATTTTATTTTTAAAACCCTATAGATTTTAAAGCTTCATTATTATATCAGGTTTCAGAGAAATAAAAGAGCTTTAAAATGACAACGTTATAACATTTAAGAATTTTTTATTTTTCGAGTTATTAAAGTTTTTGTTTTCTTACAAGGATCTACTTTTTCTTTTAGACACTCATGTATTTTATTAAATACTTTTGCTTACATCGTGCGTTAGGCATTAAAATAGCTTAAAATAACTATTTAAAACATTTTAAAATAAGTAGATCTTTGAAAAATTAAAGTTTATGTGTACAGCTTCTTCTTTATTTTTTAGCAAACATTTAAGTTTTGAATACTTAAGCTTTAAACCAGTTTGTAGAGCATTAAAAGAGCATTGGGATGACCATGGTATAACATTTTAAAATTTGTTTGTTTTCGAGTAATTAAAGATTATGTGTACAGATAACTTCTTTATTTTTTAAAAACCCTATAGATTTTAAATCCTAATGTTTAAATCAGGTTGCATAGAAGCTAAAGAGCGTTAAAATGACATGTTATAACATTTAAAATTTGTTAGTTTTCGAGTTATTAAAGTTTATGTGTACAAACAACTACTTTTCTTTTAGACACTCTATGTATTTTAAATACTTTTGCTTAAATCATGTCGTTGTAGGCATTAAAAGCTTTAAATAACTATTTAAAACATTTTGAAATAAGTGGATCTTTAAAAAACTAAAGTTTATGTGTACAGCATTTTTCTTTATTTTTAAAAAACATAAAAATTTTGAATACTTAAACTTTAAACCAGTTTTCGAGCATTAAAGAACTTTAAAATGACCATGTTATAACATTTTAAAATTTGTTAGTTTTTGAGTAATTAAAGTTTATGTGTAAAAAACTACATTTCTTTTAGACACTCTATGTATTTTAAGTACTTTTGCTTAACATCATGTCGTTAGGCATAAAATGAGCTTTAAATAACTATTTAAAACATTTTAAAATAAGTGGATCTTTGAAAAATTAAAGTTTATGTGTACAGCTTCTTTCTTTATTTTTTAGCAAACATTTAAGTTTTGAATACTTAAACTTTATACCAGTTTGTCGAGCATTAAAAGAGCTTTAAAATGACTATGATATAACATTTTCAAATTTGTTAGTTTTCGAGTAATTAAAGTTTATTTGTACAGATTACTTCTTTATTATTAAAAACCCTATAGATTTTAAATCCTAATGTATTAAATCAGGTTGCATAGAATCTAAAGAGCTTTAAAATGACATTGTTATAACATTTAAGAATTTGTTAGTTTTCGAGTTATTAAAGTTTATGTGTACAAACAACTACTTTTCTTTTAGACACTCAATGTATTTTAAATATTTTTGCTTAACATCATGTCGTTAGGCATTAAATAAGCATTAAAATAACTATTTAAAACATTTTGAAATAAGTGGATCTTTGAAAAACTAAAGTTTATGTGTACAGCTTTTTTCTTTATTTTTTAAAAAACATAAAAGTTTTGAATACTTAAACTTTAAACCAGTTTTTCGAGCATTAAAAGAGCTTGGGATGACCATGTATAACATTTTAAAATTGTTTGTTTTCGAGTAATTAAAGATTATGTGTACAGATAACTTCTTATTTTTTAAAACCCTATAGATTTTAAATGCTTCATTATTATATCAGGTTTCAGAGAAATAAAAGAGCTTTAAAATGACACGTTATAACATTTAAGAATTTTTTAGTTTTCGAGATATTAAAGTTTTTGTTTACAAGGATCTACTTTTTTTTTAGACACTCTAGTATTTTAAATAATTTTGCTCAACATCATGTCGTTAGGCATTAAATAAACATTAAAACAACTATTTAAAACATTTTGAAATAAGTGGATCTTTGAAAAAAACTAAAGTTTATGTGTACACGCATTTTTCTTTATTTTTTAAAAAACATTAAAAGTTTGAATACTACACTTTTTAAACCAGTTTTTCGAGCATTAAAAGAGCTTTAAAATGACCATGTTATAACATTTTAAAATTTGTTAGTTTTCGAGTAATTAAAGTTTATGTGTATAACACACACTATTCTTTTTAGACACTCTATGTATTTTAAGTACTTTTGCTTAACATCATGTCGTTAGGCATAAAATGAGCTTTAAAATAATTATTTAAAACATTTTGAAATAAGTGGATCTTTGAAAAACTAAAGTTTATGTGTACAGCATTTTTCTTTATTTTTAAAAAACATAAAAGTTTTGAATACTTAAACTTTAAACCAGTTTTTCGAGCATTAAAAGAGCTTTAAAATGACCATGTTATAACATTTTAAAATTTGTTAGTTTTCGAGTAATTAAAGTTTATGTGTATAAACAACTACATTTCTTTTAGACACTCTATGTATTTTAAGTACTTTTGCTTAACATCATGTCGTTAGGCATAAAATGAGCTTTAAAATAACTATTTAAAACATTTTAAAATAAGTGGATCTTTGAAAAATTAAAGTTTATGTGTACAGCTTCTTTCTTTATTTTTTAGCAAACATTTAAGTTTTGAATACTTAAGCTTTATACCAGTTTTTCGAGCATTAAATGAGCTTTAAAATGACTATGATATAACA
The DNA here is from genome assembly GCA_010416925.1 of Polistes metricus. Taxonomy (NCBI): domain Eukaryota; kingdom Metazoa; phylum Arthropoda; class Insecta; order Hymenoptera; family Vespidae; genus Polistes; species Polistes metricus. The sequence goes on along the minus strand of QUOH01000039.1, from coordinate 1,544,122 downwards.
TTTTCAAATTTGTTAGTTTACGAGTAATTAAAGTTTATGTGTACAGATTACTTCTTTTTTTTAAAAACCCTATAGATTTTAAATCCTAATGTATTAAATCAGGTTGCATAGAATCTAAAGAGCTTTAAAATGACATTGTTATAACATTTAAAATTTGTTAGTTTTCGAGTTATTAAAGTTTATGTGTACAAAGATCTAGTATTCTTTTAGGCACTCTATGTATTTTAAATACTTTTGCTTAACATCATGTCGTTAGGCATTAAATGAGCTTTAAAATAACTATTTAAAACATTTTAAAATAAGTGGATCTTTGAAAAATTAAAGTTTATGTGTACAGATTCTTTCTTTATTTTTAAGCAAACATTTAAGTTTTGAATTCTTAGGCTTGAAACCAGTTTGTAGACCATTAAAAGAGCTTTAACATGACCATTGTATAACATTTTAAAATTTGTTAGTTTTCGAGTAATTAAAGTTATGTGTAAAAATAACTTCTCTATTTTTAAAACCCTATAGATTTTAAATCCTAATGTATTAAATCAGGTTGCATAGAATCTAAAGAGCTTTAAAATGACATTGTTATAACATTTAAGAATTTGTTAGTTTTCGAGTTATTAAAGTTTATGTGTACAAACAACTACTTTTCTTTTAGACACTCTATGTATTTTAAATTTTTTGCTTAACATCATGTCGTTAGGCATTAAATAAGCATTAAAATAACTATTTAAAACATTTTGAAATAAGTGGATCTTTGAAAAACTAAAGTTTATGTGTACAGCTTTTTTCTTTATTTTTTAAAAAACATAAAAGTTTTGAATACTTAAACTTTAAACAGTTTTTCGAGCATTAAAGAGCTTTGGATGACCATGGTATAACATTTTAAAATTTGTTTGTTTTCGAGTAATTAAAGATTATGTGTACAGATAACTTCTTTATTTTTTAAAACCCTATAGATTTTAAATGCTTCATTATTTATCAGGTTTCAGAGAAATAAAAGAGCTTTAAAATGACAACGTTATAACATTTAAGAATTTTTTAGTTTTCGAGTTATTAAAGTTTTTGTTTACAAGGATCTACTTTTTTTTAGACACTCTATGTATTTTAAATAATTTTGCTTAACATCGTGTCGTTAGGCATTAAAATAGCTTTAAAATAACTATTTAAAACATTTTAAAATAAGTAGATCTTTGAAAAATTAAAGTTTATGTGTACAGCTTCTTTCTTTATTTTTTAGCAAACATTTAAGTTTTGAATACTTAAGCTTTAAACCAGTTTGTAGAGCATTAAAAGAGCTTTGGGATGACCATGGTATAACATTTTAAAATTTGTTTGTTTTCGAGTAATTAAAGATTATGTGTACAGATAACTTCTTTATTTTTAAAAACCCTATAGATTTTAAATCCTAATGTATTAAATCAGGTTGCATAGAATCTAAAGAGCTTTAAAATGACATTGTTATAACATTTAAGAATTTGTTAGTTTTCGAGTTATTAAAGTTTATGTGTACAAACAACTACTTTTCTTTTAGACACTCTATGTATTTTAAATACTTTTGCTTAACATCATGTCGTTAGGCATTAAATAAACATTAAAACAACTATTTAAAACATTTTGAAATAAGTGGATCTTTGAAAAACTAAAGTTTATGTGTACAGCATTTTTCTTTATTTTTTAAAAAACATAAAAGTTTTGAATACTTAAACTTTAAACCAGTTTTTCGAGCATTAAAAGAGCTTTAAAATGACCATGTTATAACATTTTAAAATTTGTTAGTTTTTGAGTAGTTAAAGTTTATGTGTATAAACAACTACTTTTCTTTTAGACACTCTATGTATTTTAAGTACTTTTGCTTAACATCATGTCGTTAGGCATAAAATGAGCTTTAAAATAACTATTTAAAACATTTTAAAATAAGTGGATCTTTGAAAAATTAAAGTTTATGTGTACAGCTTCTTTCTTTATTTTCTAGCAAACATTTAAGTTTTGAATACTTAAGCTTTAAACCAGTTTGTAGAGCATTAAAAGAGCTTTGGGATGACCATGGTATAACATTTTAAAATTTGTTTGTTTTCGAGTAATTAAAGATTATGTGTACAGATAACTTCTTTATTTTTAAAAACCCTATAGATTTTAAATCCTAATGTATTAAATCAGGTTGCATAGAATTAAAAGAGCTTTAAAATGACATTGGTATAACATTTAGGAATTTGTTAGTTTTCGAGTTATTAAATTTTATGTGTACAAACATCTACTTTTCTTTTAGACACTCTATGTATTTTAAATATTTTGCTTAACATCATGTTGTTAGGCATAAATAAGTTTTAAATTGCTATTTAAAACATTTTAAAATAAGTTAGTCATTGAAAAATTAAAGTTTATTTGTACAGCTTCTTTCTTTATTTTTTAGAAAACATATAACTTTTGAATACTTCAGCTTTAAACCAGTTTGTAGAGCATTAAAAGAGCTTTAAAATGACTATGTTATAACATTTTCAAATTATTTAGTTTTCGAGTAATTAAAGTTTATGTGTACAGAAAACTTCTTTATTTTTAAAAACCCTATAGATTTTAAATGCTTTTGTATTAAATCAGGTTGCATAGAATCTAAAGAGCTTTAAAATGACATTGTTATAACATTTAAGAATTTGTTAGTTTTCGAGTTATTAAAGTTTATGTGTACAAACAACTACTTTTCTTTTAGACACTCTATGTATTTTAAATATTTTGCTTAACATCATGTCGTTAGGCATTAAATGAGCTTTAAAATAACTATTTAAAACATTTTAAAATAAGTGCATCTTTGAAAAATTAAAGTTTATGTGTACAGCTTCTTTCTTTATTTTTAAGCAAACATTTAAGTTTTGAATTCTTAGGCTTTAAACCAGTTTGTAGACCATTAAAAGAGCTTTAAGATGACCATGTATAACATTTAAAATTTGTTAGTTTTCGAGTAATTAAAGTTTATGTGTAAAATAACTTCTCTATTTTTAAAAACCCTATAGATTTTAAATCCTAATGTATTAAATCAGGTTGCATAGAATTAAAAGAGCTTTAAAATGACATTGTTATAACATTTAGGAATTTGTTAGTTTTCGAGTTATTAAATTTTATGTGTACAAACATCTACTTTTCTTTTAGACACTCTATGTAATTTAAATACTTTTGCTTAACATCATGTTGTTAGGCATTAAATAAGCTTTAAAATAATTATTTAAAACATTTTAAAATAAGTGGATATTGGAAAAATTAAAGTTTATGTGTACAGATTCTTTCTTTATTTTTTAACAAACATTTAAGTTTTGAATACTTAAGCTTTAAACTAGTTTGTAGAGCATTAAAAGAGCTTTAAGATGACCATGGTATAACATTTAAAAATTTGTTAGTTGTCGAGTATTTAAAGTTTATGTGTACAGATAACTTTTTTATTTTTAAAAACCCTATAGATTTTAAATGCTTCATTATTATATCAGGTTTCAGAGAAATAAAAGAGCTTTAAAATGACAATGTTATAACATTTAAGAATTTGTTAGTTTTCGAGTTATTAAAGTTTTTGTTTACAAGGATCTACTTTTTTTTTAGACACTCTATGTATTTTAAATACTTTTGCTTAACATCGTGTCGTTAGGCATTAAAAGAGCTTTAAAATAACTATTTAAAACATTTTAAAATAAGTAGATCTTTGAAAAATTAAAGTTTATGTGTACAGCTTCTTTCTTTATTTTTTAGCAAACATTTAGGTTTTGAATACTTAAGCTTTAAACGAGTTTGTAGAGCATTAAAAGAGCTTTGGGATGACCATAGTATACCATTTTAAAATTTGTTTGTTTTCGAGTAATTAAAGATTATGTGTACAGATAACTTCTTTATTTTTAAAAACCCTATAGATTTTAAATCCTAATGTATTAAATCAGGTTGCATAGAATCTAAAGAGCTTTAAAATGACATTGTTATAACATTTATGAATTTCTTAGTTTTCGAGTTATTAAAGTTTATGTGTACAAACAACTACTTTCCTTTTAGACACTCTATGTATTTTAAATACTTTTGCTTAACATCATGTCGTTAGGCATTAAATAAGCATTAAAATAACTATTTAAAACATTTTGAAATAAGTGGATCTTTGAAAAACTAAAGTTTATGTGTACAGCTTTTTTCTTTATTTTTTAAAAAACATAAAAGTTTTGAATACTTAAACTTTAAACCAGTTTTTCGAGCATTAAAAGAGCTTTGGGATGACCATGGTATAACATTTTAAAATTTGTTTGTTTTCGAGTAATTAAAGATTATGTGTACAGATAACTTCTTTATTTTTTAAAACCCTATAGATTTTAAATGCTTCATTATTATATCAGGTTTCAGAGAAATAAAAGAGCTTTAAAATGACAACGTTATAACATTTAAGAATTTTTTAGTTTTCGAGATATTAAAGTTTTTGTTTACAAGGATCTACTTTTTTTTTAGACACTCTATGTATTTTAAATACTTTTGCTTAACATCATGTCGTTAGGCATTAAATGAGCTTTAAAATAACTATTTAAAACATTTTAAAATAAGTGGATCTTTGAAAAATTAAAGTTTATGTGTACAGCTTCTTTCTTTATTTTTTAGCAAACATTTAAGTTTTGAATACTTAAGCTTTATACCAGTTTGTCGAGCATTAAAAGAGCTTTAAAATGACTATGATATAACATTTTCAAATTTGTTAGTTTTCGAGTAATTAAAGTTTATGTGTACAGATTACTTCTTTATTTTTAAAAACCCTATAGATTTTAAATCCTAATGTATTAAATCAGGTTGCATAGAATCTAAAGAGCTTTAAAATGACATTGTTATAACATTTTAAAATTTGTTAGTTTTCGAGTTATTAAAGTTTATGTGTACAAAGATCTAGTATTCTTTTAGGCACTCTATGTATTTTAAATACTTTTGCTTAACATCATGTCGTTAGGCATTAAATGAGCTTTAAAATAACTATTTAAAACATTTTAAAATAAGTGGATCTTTGAAAAATTAAAGTTTATGTGTACAGCTTCTTTCTTTATTTTTAAGCAAACATTTAAGTTTTGAATTCTTAGGCTTTAAACCAGTTTGTAGACCATTAAAAGAGCTTTAAGATGACCATTGTATAACATTTTAAAATTTGTTAGTTTTCGAGTAATTAAAGTTTATGTGTAAAAATAACTTCTCTATTTTTAAAAACCCTATAGATTTTAAATCCTAATGTATTAAATCAGGTTGCATAGAATTAAAAGAGCTTTAAAATTACATTGTTATAACATTTAGGAATTTGTTAGTTTTCGAGTTATTAAATTTTATGTGTACAAACATCTACTTTTCTTTTAGACACTCTATGTAATTTAAATACTTTTGCTTAACATCATGTTGTTAGGCATTAAATAAGCTTTAAAATAATTATTTAAAACATTTTGAAATAAGTGGATCTTTGAAAAACTAAAGTTTATGTGTACAGCATTTTTCTTTATTTTTTAAAAACATAAAAGTTTTGAATACTTAAACTTTAAACCAGTTTTTCGAGCATTAAAAGAGCTTTAAAATGACCATGTTATAACATTTTAAAATTTGTTAGTTTTCGAGTAATTAAAGTTTATGTGTATAAACAACTACATTTCTTTTAGACACTCTATGTATTTTAAGTACTTTTGCTTAACATCATGTCGTTAGGCATAAAATGAGCTTTAAAATAATTATTTAAAACATTTTGAAATAAGTGGATCTTTGAAAAACTAAAGTTTATGTGTACAGCATTTTTCTTTATTTTTAAAAAACATAAAAGTTTTGAATACTTAAACTTTAAACCAGTTTTTCGAGCATTAAAAGAGCTTTAAAATGACCTTGTTATAACATTTTAAAATTTGTTAGTTTTCGAGTAATTAAAGTTTATGTGTATAAACAACTACATTTCTTTTAGACACTCTATGTATTTTAAATACTTTTGCTTAACATCATGTCGTTAGGCATAAAATGAGCTTTAAAATAACTATTTAAAACATTTTAAAATAAGTGGATCTTTGAAAAATTAAAGTTTATGTGTACAGCTTCTTTCTTTATTTTTTAGCAAACATTTAAGTTTTGAATAGTTAAGCTTTATACCAGTTTGTCGAGCATTAAAAGAGCTTTAAAATGACTATGATATAACATTTTCAAATTTGTTAGTTTTCGAGTAGTTAAAGTTTATGTGTACAGATTACTTTTTTATTTTTAAAAACCCTATAGATTTTAAATCCTAATGTATTAAATCAGGTTGCATAGAATTAAAAGAGCTTTAAAATGACATTGTTATAACATTTAGGAATTTGTTAGTTTTCGTGTTATTAAATTTTATGTGTACAAACATCTACTTTTCTTTTAGACACTCTATGTAATTTAAATACTTTTGCTTAACATCATGTTGTTAGGCATTAAATAAGCTTTAAAATAATTATTTAAAACATTTTGAAATAAGTGGATCTTTGAAAAACTAAAGTTTATGTGTACAGCATTTTTCTTTATTTTTTAAAAAACATAAAAGTTTTGAATACTTAAACTTTAAACCAGTTTTTCGAGCTTTAAAATAGCTTTAAAATGACCATGTTATAACATTTTAAAATTTGTTAGTTTTCGAGTAATTAAAGTTTATGTGTATAAACAACTACATTTCTTTTAGACACTCTATGTATTTTAAGTACTTTTGCTTAACATCATGTCGTTAGGCATAAAATGAGCTTTAAAATAACTATTTAAAACATTTTAAAATAAGTGGATCTTTGAAAAATTAAAGTTTATGTGTACAGCTTCTTTCTTTATTTTTTAGCAAACATTTAAGTTTTGAATACTTAAGCTTTATACCAGTTTTTCGGGCATTAAATGAGCTTTTAAATGACTATGATATAACATTTTCAAATTTGTTAGTTTTCGAGTAATTAAAGTTTATGTGTACAGATTACTTCTTTATTTTTAAATACCCTATAGATTTTAAATGCTTCATTATTAAATCAGGTTGCAGAGAAATAAAAGAGCTTTAAAATGACAATGTTATAACATTTAAGAATTTGTTAGTTTCAAAGTTATTAAAGTTTATGTGTACAAAGAGCTACTTTTCTTTTAGACACTCTATGTATTTTAAATACATTTGCCTAACATCATGTCGTTAGGCATTAAATGAGCTTTAAAATAACTATTTAAAACATTTTAAAATAAGTATATCTTTGAAAAATCAAAGTTTATGTGTACAGCTTCTTTCTTTATTTTTTAACAAACATTTAAGATTTGAATACTTAAGCTTTAAACCAGTTTGTAGAGCATTAAAAGAGCTTTAAGATGACCATGTTATAACATTTTAAAATTTGTTAGTTTTCGAGTAATTAAAGTTTATGTGTACAGATAACTTCTTTATTTTTAAAAACCCTATAGATTTTAAATGCTTATGTATTAAATCAGGTTGCATAGAATTAAAAGAGCTTTAAAATGACAATGTTATAACATTTAGGAATTTATTTGTTTTCGAGTTATTAAAGTTTATGTGTACAAAGATCTACTTTTCTATTAACACTCTATGTATTTTAAATAATTTTGCTTAACATCATGTTGTTAGGCATTAAATTAGTTTTAAAATTGCCATTTTAAAACATTTTAAAATAAGTTAGTCATTGAAAAATTAAAGTTTATTTGTACAGCTTCTTTCTTTATTTTTTAGAAAACATATAACTTTTGAATACTTCAGCTTTAACCCAGTTTGTAGAGCATTAAAAGAGCTTTAAAATGGCTAATTTATAACATTTTCAAATTTGTTAGTTTTCGAGTAATTAAAGTTTATATGTAAATATTTATTCTTTATTTTTAAAAACCCTATAAATTTTAAATGCTTCATTATTAAATCAGGTTGCAGAGAAATAAAAGAGCTTAAAATGACAATGTTATAACATTTAAGAATTTGTTAGTTTTCGAGTTATTAAAGTTTATGTGTACAAAGATCTACTTTTCTTTTAGACACTCTATGTATTTTAAATACTTTTGCTTAACATCATGTTGTTAGGCATTAAATGAGCTTTAAAATAACTATTTAAAACATTTTAAAATAAGTGGATATTTGAAAAATTAAAGTTTATGTGTACAGCTTCTTTCTTTATTTTTTAACAAACATTTAAGTTTTGAATACTTAAGCTTTAAACCAGTTTGTAGAGCATTAAAAGAGCTTTAAGATGACCATGTTATAACATTTTAAAATTTGTTAGTTTTCGAGTAATTAAAGTTTATGTGTACAGATAACTTCTTTATTTTTAAAAACCCTATAGATTTTAAATGCTTATGTATTAAATCAGGTTGCATAGAATTTAAAGAGCTTTAAAATGACATTGTTATAACATTTAGGAATTTGTTAGTTTTCGAGTTATTAAAGTTTATGTGTACAAACAACTACTTTTCTTTTAGACACTCTATGTATTTTAAATAATTTTGCTTAACATCATGTTGTTAGGCATTAAATTAGTTTTAAAATTGCTATTTTAAAACATTTTAAAATAAGTTAGTCATTGAAAAATTAAAGTTTATTTGTACAGCTTCTTTCTTTATTTTTTAGAAAACATATAACTTTTGAATACTTCAGCTTTAAACCAGTTTGTAGAGCATTAAAAGAGCTTTAAAATGACTATGTTATAACATTTTTAAATTATTTAGTTTTCGAGTAATAAAAGTTTATGTGTACAGAAAACTTCTTTTTTTTTAAAAACCCTATAGATTTTAAATGCTTTTGTATTAAATCAGGTTGCATAGAATCTAAAGAGCTTTAAAATTACATTGTTATAACATTTAAGAATTTGTTAGTTTTCGAGTTATTAAAGTTTATGTGTACAAACAACTACTTTTCTTTTAGACACTCTATGTATTTTAAATAATTTTGCTTAACATCATGTCGTTAGGCATTAAATGAGCTTTAAAATAACTATTTAAAACATTTTAAAATAAGTTGATCTTTGAAAAATTAAAGTTTATGTGTACAGCTTCTTTCTTTATTTTTAAGCAAACATTTAAGTTTTGAATTCTTAGGCTTTAAACCAGTTTGTAGACCATTAAAAGAGCTTTAAGATGACCATTGTATAACATTTTAAAATTTGTTAGTTTTCGAGTAATTAAAGTTTATGTGTAAAAATAACTTCTCTATTTTTAAAAACCCTATAGATTTTAAATCCTAATGTATTAAATCAGGTTGCATAGAATTAAAAGAGCTTTAAAATGACATTGTTATAACATTTAGGAATTTGTTAGTTTTCGAGTTATTAAATTTTATGTGTACAAACATCTACTTTTCTTTTAGACACTCTATGTAATTTTAATACTTTTGCTTAACATCATGTCGTTAGGCATAAAATGAGCTTTAAAATAACTATTTAAAACATTTTAAAAAAAGTGGATCTTTTAAAAATTAAAGTTTATGTGTACAGCTTCTTTCTTTATTTTTTAGCAAACATTTAAGTTTTGAATACTTAAGCTTTAAACCAGTTTGTAGAGCATTAAAAGAGCTTTAAAATGACTATGATATAACATTTTAAAATTTGTTAGTTTTCGAGTTATTAAAGTTTATGTGTACAAAGATCTAGTATTCTTTTAGGCACTCTATGTATTTTAAATACTTTTGCTTAACATCATGTCGTTAGGCATTAAATGAGCTTTAAAATAACTATTTAAAACATTTTAAAATAAGTGGATCTTTGAAAAATTAAAGTTTATGTGTACAGCTTCTTTCTTTATTTTTAAGCAAACATTTAAGTTTTGAATCTTAGGCTTTAAACCAGTTTGTAGACCATTAAAAGAGCTTTAAGATGACCATTGTATAACATTTTAAAATTTGTTAGTTTTCGAGTAATTAAAGTTTATGTGTAAAAATAACTTCTCTATTTTTAAAAACCCTATAGATTTTAAATCCTAATGTATTAAATCAGGTTGCATAGAATTAAAAGAGCTTTAAAATGACATTGTTATAACATTTAGGAATTTGTTAGTTTTCGAGTTATTAAATTTTATGTGTACAAACATCTACTTTTCTTTTAGACACTCTATGTAATTTAAATACTTTTGCTTAACATCATGTTGTTAGGCATTAAATAAGCTTTAAAATAATTATTTAAAACATTTTGAAATAAGTGGATCTTTGAAAAACTAAAGTTTATGTGTACAGCATTTTTCTTTATTTTTTAAAAAACATAAAAGTTTTGAATACTTAAACTTTAAACCAGTTTTTCGAGCATTAAAAGAGCTTTAAAATGACCATGTTATAACATTTTAAAATTTGTTAGTTTTCGAGTAATTAAAGTTTATGTGTATAAACAACTACATTTCTTTTAGACACTCTATGTATTTTAAGTACTTTTGCTTAACATCATGTCGTTAGGCATAAAATGAGCTTTAAAATAACTATTTAAAACATTTTAAAATAAGTGGATCTTTGAAAAATTAAAGTTTATGTGTACAGCTTCTTTCTTTATTTTTTAGCAAACATTTAAGTTTTGAATACTTAAGCTTTATACCAGTTTGTCGAGCATTAAAAGAGCTTTAAAATGACTATGATATAACATTTTCAAATTTGTTAGTTTTCGAGTAATTAAAGTTTATGTGTACAGATTACTTCTTTATTTTTAAAAACCCTATAGATTTTAAATCCTAATGTATTAAATCAGGTTGCATAGAATCTAAAGAGCTTTAAAATGACATTGTTATAACATTTTAAAATTTGTTAGTTTTCGAGTTATTAAAGTTTATGTGTACAAAGATCTAGTATTCTTTTAGACACTCTATGTATTTTAAATACTTTTGCTTAACATCATGTCGTTAGGCATTAAATGAGCTTTAAAATAACTATTTAAAACATTTTAAAATAAGTGGATCTTTGAAAAATTAAAGTTTATGTGTACAGCTTCTTTCTTTATTTTTAAGCAAACATTTAAGTTTTGAATTCTTAGGCTTTAAACCAGTTTGTAGACCATTAAAAGAGCTTTAAGATGACCATTGTATAACATTTTAAAATTTGTTAGTTTTCGAGTAATTAAAGTTTATGTGTAAAAATAACTTCTCTATTTTTAAAAACCCTATAGATTTTAAATCCTAATGTATTAAATCAGGTTGCATAGAATTAAAAGAGCTTTAAAATGACATTGTTATAACATTTAGGAATTTGTTAGTTTTCGAGTTATTAAATTTTATGTGTACAAACATCTACTTTTCTTTTAGACACTCTATGTAATTTAAATACTTTTGCTTAACATCATGTTGTTAGGCATTAAATAAGCTTTAAAATAATTATTTAAAACATTTTGAAATAAGTGGATCTTTGAAAAACTAAAGTTTATGTGTACAGCATTTTTCTTTATTTTTTAAAAAACATAAAAGTTTTGAATACTTAAACTTTAAACCAGTTTTTCGAACATTAAAAGAGCTTTAAAATGACCATGTTATAACATTTTAAAATTTGTTAGTTTTCGAGTAATTAAAGTTTATGTGTATAAACAACTACATTTCTTTTAGACACTCTATGTATTTTAAGTACTTTTGCTTAACATCATGTCGTTAGGCATAAAATGAGCTTTAAAATAACTATTTAAAACATTTTAAAATAAGTGGATCTTTGAAAAATTAAAGTTTATGTGTACAGCTTCTTTCTTTATTTTTAAGCAAACATTTAGGTTTTGAATACTTAAGCTTTAAACGAGTTTGTAGAGCATTAAAAGAGCTTTAAAATGACTATGTTATAACATTTACAAATTTGTTAGTATTCGAGTAATTAAAGTTTATGTGTACAGATAACTTCTTTATTTTTAAAAACCCTATAGATTTTAAATCCTAATGTATTAAATCAGGTTGCATAGAATTAAAAGAGCTTTAAAATGACATTGTTATAACATTTAGGAATTTGTTAGTTTTCGTGTTATTAAATTTTATGTGTACAAACATCTACTTTTCTTTTAGACACTCTATGTAATTTAAATACTTTTGCTTAACATCATGTTGTTAGGCATTAAATAAGCTTTAAAATAATTATTTAAAACATTTTGAAATAAGTGGATCTTTGAAAAACTAAAGTTTATGTGTACAGCATTTTTCTTTATTTTTTAAAAAACATAAAAGTTTTGAATACTTAAACTTTAAACCAGTTTTTCGAGCTTTAAAATAGCTTTAAAATGACCATGTTATAACATTTTAAAATTTGTTAGTTTTCGAGTAATTAAAGTTTATGTGTATAAACAACTACATTTTCTTTAGACACTCTATGTATTTTAAGTACTTTTGCTTAACATCATGTCGTTAGGCATAAAATGAGCTTTAAAATAACTATTTAAAACATTTTAAAATAAGGGGATCTTTGAAAAATTAAAGTTTATGTGTACAGCTTCTTTCTTTATTTTTTAGCAAACATTTAAGTTTTGAATACTTAAGCTTTATACCAGTTTTTCGGGCATTAAATGAGCTTTTAAATGACTATGATATAACATTTTCAAATTTGTTAGTTTTCGAGTAATTAAAGTTTATGTGTACAGATTACTTCTTTATTTTTAAATACCCTATAGATTTTAAATGCTTCATTATTAAATCAGGTTGCAGAGAAATAAAAGAGCTTTAAAATGACAATGTTATAACATTTAAGAATTTGTTAGTTTTCGAGTAATAAAAGTTTATGGGTACAGAAAACTTCTTTTTTTTTAAAAACCCTATAGATTTTAAATGCTTATGTATTAAATCAGGTTGCATAGAATTAAAAGAGCTTTAAAATGACATTGTTATAACATTTAAGAATTTTTTTGTTTTCGAGTTATTAAAGTTTAGGTGTACAAAGATCTAGTATTCTTTTAGACACTCTATGTATTTTAAATACTTTTGCTTAACATCATGTCGTTAGGCATAAAATGAGCTTTAAAATAACTATTTAAAACATTTTAAAATAAGTAGATCTTTGAAAAGTTAAAGTTTATGTGTACAGCTTCTTTCTTTATTTTTTAGCAAACATTTAAGTTTTGAATACTTAAGCTTTATACCAGTTTGTCGAGCATTAAAAGAGCTTTAAAATGACAATGATATAACAATTTCAAATTTGTTAGTTTTCGAGTAATTAAAGTTTATGTGTACAGATTACTTCTTTATTTTTAAATACCCTATAGATTTTAAATGCTTCATTATTAAATCAGGTTGCAGAGAAATAAAAGAGCTTTAAAATGACAATGTTATAACATTTAAGAATTTGTTAGTTTTCGAGTAATAAAAGTTTATGTGTACAGAAAACTTCTTTTTTTTTAAAAACCCTATAGATTTTAAATGCTTATGTATTAAATCAGGTTGCATAGAATTAAAAGAGCTTTAAAATGACATTGTTATAACATTTAAGAATTTTTTAGTTTTCGAGTTATTAAAGTTTAGGTGTACAAAGATCTAGTATTCTTTTAGACACTCTATGTATTTTAAATACTTTTGCTTAACATCATGTCGTTAGGCATAAAATGAGCTTTAAAATAACTATTTAAAACATTTTAAAATAAGTGGATCTTTGAAAAGTTAAAGTTTATGTGTACAGCTTCTTTCTTTATTTTTTAGCAAACATTTAAGTTTTGAATACTTAAGCTTTATACCAGTTTGTCGAGCATTAAAAGAGCTTTAAAATGACTATGATATAACATTTTCAAATTTGTTAGTTTTCGAGTAATTAAAGTTTATGTGTACAGATTACTTCTTTATTTTTAAAAACCCTATAGATTTTAAATGCTTCATTATAAATCAGGTTGCAGAGAAATAAAAGAGCTTAAAATGACAATGTTATAACATTTAAGAATTTGTTAGTTTTCGAGTTATTAAAGTTTATGTGTAAAAAGATCTACTTTTCTTTTAGACACACTATGTATTTTAAATACTTTTGCTTAACATCATGTTGTTAGGCATTAAATAAGCTTTAAAATAACTATTTAAAACATTTTAAAATAAGTGGATATTTGAAAAATTAAAGTTTATGTGTACAGTTTCTTTCTTTATTTTTTAACAAACATTTAAGTTTTGAATACTTAAGCTTTAAACTAGTTTGTAGAGCATTAAAAGAGCTTTAAGATGACCATGGTATAACATTCTAAAATTTGTTAGTTTTCGAGTAATTAAAGTTTATGTGTACAGATAACTTCTTTATTTTTAAAAACCCTATAGATTTTAAATCCTAATGTATTAAATCAGGTTGCATAGAATTTAAAGAGCTTTAAAATGACATTGTTATAACATTTAGGAATTTGTTAGTTTTCGAGTTATTAAAGTTTATGTGTACAAACAACTACTTTTCTTTTAGACACTCTATGTATTTTAAATAATTTTGCTTAACATCATGTTGTTAGGCATTAAATAAGTTTTAAAATTGCTATTTTAAAACATTTTAAAATAAGTTAGTCATTGAAAAATTAAAGTTTATTTGTACAGCTTCTTTCTTTATTTTTTAGAATACATATAACTTTTGAATACTTCAGCTTTAAACCAGTTTGTAGAGCATTAAAAGAGCTTTAAAATGACTATGTTATAACATTTTTAAATTATTTAGTTTTCGAGTAATAAAAGTTTATGTGTACAGAAAACTTCTTTTTTTTTAAAAACCCTATAGATTTTAAATGCTTTTGTATTAAATCAGGTTGCATAGAATCTAAAGAGCTTTAAAATTACATTGTTATAACATTTAAGAATTTGTTAGTTTTCGAGTTATTAAAGTTTTTGTGTACAAACAACTACTTTTCTTTTAGACACTCTATGTATTTTAAATGATTTTGCTTAACATCATGTCGTTAGGCATTAAATGAGCTTTAAAATAACTATTTAAAACATTTTAAAATAAGTTGATCTTTGAAAAATTAAAGTTTATGTGTACAGCTTCTTTCTTTATTTTTAAGCAAACATTTAAGTTTTGAATTCTTAGGCTTTAAACCAGTTTGTAGACCATTAAAAGAGCTTTAAGATGACCATTGTATAACATTTTAAAATTTGTTAGTTTTCGAGTAATTAAAGTTTATGTGTAAAAATAACTTCTCTATTTTTAAAAACCCTATAGATTTTAAATCCTAATGTATTAAATCAGGTTGCATAGAATTAAAAGAGCTTTAAAATGACATTGTTATAACATTTAGGAATTTGTTAGTTTTCGAGTTATTAAATTTTATGTGTACAAACATCTACTTTTCTTTTAGACACTCTATGTAATTTTAATACTTTTGCTTAACATCATGTCGTTAGGCATAAAATGAGCTTTAAAATAACTATTTAAAACATTTTAAAAAAAGTGGATCTTTTAAAAATTAAAGTTTATGTGTACAGCTTCTTTCTTTATTTTTTAGCAAACATTTAAGTTTTGAATACTTAAGCTTTAAACCAGTTTGTAGAGCATTAAAAGAGCTTTAAAATGACTATGATATAACATTTTAAAATTTGTTAGTTTTCGAGTTATTAAAGTTTATGTGTACAAAGATCTAGTATTCTTTTAGGCACTCTATGTATTTTAAATACTTTTGCTTAACATCATGTCGTTAGGCATTAAATGAGCTTTAAAATAACTATTTAAAACATTTTAAAATAAGTGGATCTTTGAAAAATTAAAGTTTATGTGTACAGCTTCTTTCTTTATTTTTAAGCAAACATTTAAGTTTTGAATTCTTAGGCTTTAAACCAGTTTGTAGACCATTAAAAGAGCTTTAAGATGACCATTGTATAACATTTTAAAATTTGTTAGTTTTCGAGTAATTAAAGTTTATGTGTAAAAATAACTTCTCTATTTTTAAAAACCCTATAGATTTTAAATCCTAATGTATTAAATCAGGTTGCATAGAATTAAAAGAGCTTTAAAATGACATTGTTATAACATTTAGGAATTTGTTAGTTTTCGAGTTATTAAATTTTATGTGTACAAACATCTACTTTTCTTTTAGACACTCTATGTAATTTAAATACTTTTGCTTAACATCATGTTGTTAGGCATTAAATAAGCTTTAAAATAATTATTTAAAACATTTTGAAATAAGTGGATCTTTGAAAAACTAAAGTTTATGTGTACAGCATTTTTCTTTATTTTTTAAAAAACATAAAAGTTTTGAATACTTAAACTTTAAACCAGTTTTTCGAGCATTAAAAGAGCTTTAAAATGACCATGTTATAACATTTTAAAATTTGTTAGTTTTCGAGTAATTAAAGTTTATGTGTATAAACAACTACATTTCTTTTAGACACTCTATGTATTTTAAGTACTTTTGCTTAACATCATGTCGTTAGGCATAAAATGAGCTTTAAAATAACTATTTAAAACATTTTAAAATAAGTGGATCTTTGAAAAATTAAAGTTTATGTGTACAGCTTCTTTCTTTATTTTTTAGCAAACATTTAAGTTTTGAATACTTAAGCTTTATACCAGTTTGTCGAGCATTAAAAGAGCTTTAAAATGACTATGATATAACATTTTCAAATTTGTTAGTTTTCGAGTAATTAAAGTTTATGTGTACAGATTACTTCTTTATTTTTAAAAACCCTATAGATTTTAAATCCTAATGTATTAAATCAGGTTGCATAGAATCTAAAGAGCTTTAAAATGACATTGTTATAACATTTTAAAATTTGTTAGTTTTCGAGTTATTAAAGTTTATGTGTACAAAGATCTAGTATTCTTTTAGACACTCTATGTATTTTAAATACTTTTGCTTAACATCATGTCGTTAGGCATTAAATGAGCTTTAAAATAACTATTTAAAACATTTTAAAATAAGTGGATCTTTGAAAAATTAAAGTTTATGTGTACAGCTTCTTTCTTTATTTTTAAGCAAACATTTAAGTTTTGAATTCTTAGGCTTTAAACCAGTTTGTAGACCATTAAAAGAGCTTTAAGATGACCATTGTATAACATTTTAAAATTTGTTAGTTTTCGAGTAATTAAAGTTTATGTGTAAAAATAACTTCTCTATTTTTAAAAACCCTATAGATTTTAAATCCTAATGTATTAAATCAGGTTGCATAGAATTAAAAGAGCTTTAAAATTACATTGTTATAACATTTAGGAATTTGTTAGTTTTCGAGTTATTAAATTTTATGTGTACAAACATCTACTTTTCTTTTAGACACTCTATGTAATTTAAATACTTTTGCTTAACATCATGTTGTTAGGCATTAAATAAGCTTTAAAATAATTATTTAAAACATTTTGAAATAAGTGGATCTTTGAAAAACTAAAGTTTATGTGTACAGCATTTTTCTTTATTTTTTAAAAAACATAAAAGTTTTGAATACTTAAACTTTAAACCAGTTTTTCGAGCATTAAAAGAGCTTTAAAATGACCATGTTATAACATTTTAAAATTTGTTAGTTTTCGAGTAATTAAAGTTTATGTGTATAAACAACTACATTTCTTTTAGACACTCTATGTATTTTAAGTACTTTTGCTTAACATCATGTCGTTAGGCATAAAATGAGCTTTAAAATAATTATTTAAAACATTTTGAAATAAGTGGATCTTTGAAAAACTAAAGTTTATGTGTACAGCATTTTTCTTTATTTTTTAAAAAACATAAAAGTTTTGAATACTTAAACTTTAAACCAGTTTTTCGAGCATTAAAAGAGCTTTAAAATGACCATGTTATAACATTTTAAAATTTGTTAGTTTTCGAGTAATTAAAGTTTATGTGTATAAACAACTACATTTCTTTTAGACACTCTATGTATTTTAAGTACTTTTGCTTAACATCATGTCGTTAGGCATAAAATGAGCTTTAAAATAACTATTTAAAACATTTTAAAATAAGTGGATCTTTGAAAAATTAAAGTTTATGTGTACAGCTTCTTTCTTTATTTTTTAGCAAACATTTAAGTTTTGAATAGTTAAGCTTTATACCAGTTTGTCGAGCATTAAAAGAGCTTTAAAATGACTATGATATAACATTTTTAAATTTGTTAGTTTTCGAGTAGTTAAAGTTTATGTGTACAGATTACTTTTTTATTTTTAAAAACCCTATAGATTTTAAATCCTAATGTATTAAATCAGGTTGCATAGAATTAAAAGAGCTTTAAAATGACATTGTTATAACATTTAGGAATTTGTTAGTTTTCGTGTTATTAAATTTTATGTGTACAAACATCTACTTTTCTTTTAGACACTCTATGTAATTTAAATACTTTTGCTTAACATCATGTTGTTAGGCATTAAATAAGCTTTAAAATAATTATTTAAAACATTTTGAAATAAGTGGATCTTTGAAAAACTAAAGTTTATGTGTACAGCATTTTTCTTTATTTTTTAAAAAACATAAAAGTTTTGAATACTTAAACTTTAAACCAGTTTTTCGAGCTTTAAAATAGCTTTAAAATGACCATGTTATAACATTTTAAAATTTGTTAGTTTTCGAGTAATTAAAGTTTATGTGTATAAACAACTACATTTCTTTTAGACACTCTATGTATTTTAAGTACTTTTGCTTAACATCATGTCGTTAGGCATAAAATGAGCTTTAAAATAACTATTTAAAACATTTTAAAATAAGGGGATCTTTGAAAAATTAAAGTTTATGTGTACAGCTTCTTTCTTTATTTTTTAGCAAACATTTAAGTTTTGAATACTTAAGCTTTATACCAGTTTTTCGGGCATTAAATGAGCTTTTAAATGACTATGATATAACATTTTCAAATTTGTTAGTTTTCGAGTAATTAAAGTTTATGTGTACAGATTACTTCTTTATTTTTAAAAACCCTATAGATTTTAAATGCTTCATTATTAAATCAGGTTGCAGAGAAATAAAAGAGCTTTAAAATGACAATGTTATAACATTTAAGAATTTGTTAGTTTTCGAGTAATTAAAGTTTATGTGTACAGAAAACTTCTTTATTTTTAAAAACCCTATAGATTTTAAATGCTTATGTATTAAATCAGGTTGCATAGAATTAAAAGAGCTTTAAAATGACATTGTTATAACATTTAAGAATTTTTTAGTTTTCGAGTTATTAAAGTTTAGGTGTACAAAGATCTAGTATTCTTTTAGACACTCTATGTATTTTAAATACTTTTGCTTAACATCATGTCGTTAGGCATAAAATGAGCTTTAAAATAACTATTTAAAACATTTTAAAATAAGTAGATCTTTGAAAAGTTAAAGTTTATGTGTACAGCTTCTTTCTTTATTTTTTAGCAAACATTTAAGTTTTGAATACTTAAGCTTTATACCAGTTTGTCGAGCATTAAAAGAGCTTTAAAATGACAATGATATAACAATTTCAAATTTGTTAGTTTTCGAGTAATTAAAGTTTATGTGTACAGATTACTTCTTTATTTATAAATACCCTATAGATTTTAAATGCTTCATTATTAAATCAGGTTGCAGAGAAATAAAAGAGCTTTAAAATGACAATGTTATAACATTTAAGAATTTGTTAGTTTTCGAGTAATAAAAGTTTATGTGTACAGAAAACTTCTTTTTTTTAAAAACCCTATAGATTTTAAATGCTTATGTATTAAATCAGGTTGCATAGAATTAAAAGAGCTTTAAAATGACATTGTTATAACATTTAAGAATTTTTTAGTTTTCGAGTTATTAAAGTTTAGGTGTACAAAGATCTAGTATTCTTTTAGACACTCTATGTATTTTAAATACTTTTGCTTAACATCATGTCGTTAGGCATAAAATGAGCTTTAAAATAACTATTTAAAACATTTTAAAATAAGTGGATCTTTGAAAAGTTAAAGTTTATGTGTACAGCTTCTTTCTTTATTTTTTAGCAAACATTTAAGTTTTGAATACTTAAGCTTTATACCAGTTTGTCGAGCATTAAAAGAGCTTTAAAATGACTATGATATAACATTTTCAAATTTGTTAGTTTTCGAGTAATTAAAGTTTATGTGTACAGATTACTTCTTTATTTTTAAATACCCTATAGATTTTAAATGCTTCATTATTAAATCAGGTTGCAGAGAAATAAAAGAGCTTAAAATGACAATGTTATAACATTTAAGAATTTGTTAGTTTTCGAGTTATTAAAGTTTATGTGTAAAAAGATCTACTTTTCTTTTAGACACACTATGTATTTTAAATACTTTTGCTTAACATCATGTTGTTAGGCATTAAATAAGCTTTAAAATAACTATTTAAAACATTTTAAAATAAGTGGATATTTGAAAAATTAAAGTTTATGTGTACAGTTTCTTTCTTTATTTTTTAACAAACATTTAAGTTTTGAATACTTAAGCTTTAAACTAGTTTGTAGAGCATTAAAAGAGCTTTAAGATGACCATGGTATAACATTCTAAAATTTGTTAGTTTTCGAGTAATTAAAGTTTATGTGTACAGATAACTTCTTTATTTTTAAAAACCCTATAGATTTTAAATCCTAATGTATTAAATCAGGTTGCATAGAATTTAAAGAGCTTTAAAATGACATTGTTATAACATTTAGGAATTTGTTAGTTTTCGAGTTATTAAAGTTTATGTGTACAAACAACTACTTTTCTTTTAGACACTCTATGTATTTTAAATAATTTTGCTTAACATCATGTTGTTAGGCATTAAATAAGTTTTAAAATTGCTATTTTAAAACATTTTAAAATAAGTTAGTCATTGAAAAATTAAAGTATATTTGTACAGCTTCTTTCTTTATTTTTTAGAAAACATATAACTTTTGAATACTTCAGCTTTAAACCAGTTTGTAGAGCATTAAAAATGCTTTAAAATGACTATGTTATAACATTTTTAAATTATTTAGTTTTCGAGTAATAAAAGTTTATGTGTACAGAAAACTTCTTTTTTTTTAAAAACCCTATAGATTTTAAATGCTTTTGTATTAAATCAGGTTGCATAGAATCTAAAGAGCTTTAAAATTACATTGTTATAACATTTAAGAATTTGTTAGTTTTCGAGTTATTAAAGTTTTTGTGTACAAACAACTACTTTTCTTTTAGACACTCTATGTATTTTAAATGATTTTGCTTAACATCATGTCGTTAGGCATTAAATGAGCTTTAAAATAACTATTTAAAACATTTTAAAATAAGTTGATCTTTGAAAAATTAAAGTTTATGTGTACAGCTTCTTTCTTTATTTTTAAGCAAACATTTAAGTTTTGAATTCTTAGGCTTTAAACCAGTTTGTAGACCATTAAAAGAGCTTTAAGATGACCATTGTATAACATTTTAAAATTTGTTAGTTTTCGAGTAATTAAAGTTTATGTGTAAAAATAACTTCTCTATTTTTAAAAACCCTATAGATTTTAAATCCTAATGTATTAAATCAGGTTGCATAGAATTAAAAGAGCTTTAAAATGACATTGTTATAACATTTAGGAATTTGTTAGTTTTCGAGTTATTAAATTTTATGTGTACAAACATCTACTTTTCTTTTAGACACTCTATGTAATTTTAATACTTTTGCTTAACATCATGTCGTTAGGCATAAAATGAGCTTTAAAATAACTATTTAAAACATTTTAAAAAAAGTGGATCTTTTAAAAATTAAAGTTTATGTGTACAGCTTCTTTCTTTATTTTTTAGCAAACATTTAAGTTTTGAATACTTAAGCTTTAAACCAGTTTGTAGAGCATTAAAAGAGCTTTAAAATGACTATGTTATAACATTTTAAAATTTGTTAGTTTTCGAGTTATTAAAGTTTATGTGTACAAAGATCTAGTATTCTTTTAGACACTCTATGTATTTTAAATACTTTTGCTTAACATCATGTCGTTAGGCATTAAATGAGCTTTAAAATAACTATTTAAAACATTTTAAAATAAGTGGATCTTTGAAAAATTAAAGTTTATGTGTACAGCTTCTTTCTTTATTTTTAAGCAAACATTTAAGTTTTGAATTCTTAGGCTTTAAACCAGTTTGTAGACCATTAAAAGAGCTTTAAGATGACCATTGTATAACATTTTAAAATTTGTTAGTTTTCGAGTAATTAAAGTTTATGTGTAAAAATAACTTCTCTATTTTTAAAAACCCTATAGATTTTAAATCCTAATGTATTAAATCAGGTTGCATAGAATTAAAAGAGCTTTAAAATGACATTGTTATAACATTTAGGAATTTGTTAGTTTTCGAGTTATTAAATTTTATGTGTACAAACATCTACTTTTCTTTTAGACACTCTATGTAATTTAAATACTTTTGCTTAACATCATGTTGTTAGGCATTAAATAAGCTTTAAAATAATTATTTAAAACATTTTGAAATAAGTGGATCTTTGAAAAACTAAAGTTTATGTGTACAGCATTTTTCTTTATTTTTTAAAAAACATAAAAGTTTTGAATACTTAAACTTTAAACCAGTTTTTCGAGCATTAAAAGAGCTTTAAAATGACCATGTTATAACATTTTAAAATTTGTTAGTTTTCGAGTAATTAAAGTTTATGTGTATAACAACTACATTTCTTTTAGACACTCTATGTATTTTAAGTACTTTTGCTTAACATCATGTCGTTAGGCATAAAATGAGCTTTAAAATAACTATTTAAAACATTTTAAAATAAGTGGATCTTTGAAAAATTAAAGTTTATGTGTACAGCTTCTTTCTTTATTTTTTAGCAAACATTTAAGTTTTGAATACTTACGCTTTATACCAGTTTGTCGAGCATTAAAAGAGCTTTAAAATGACTATGATATAACATTTTTAAATTTGTTAGTTTTCGAGTAATTAAAGTTATGTGTACAGATTACTTTTTTATTTTTAAAAACCCTATAGATTTTAAATCCTAATGTATTAAATCAGGTTGCATAGAATTAAAAGAGCTTTAAAATGACATTGTTATAACATTTTAAAATTTGTTAGTTTTCGAGTAATAAAAGTTTATGTGTACAGATTACTTCTTTATTTTTAAAAACCCTATAGATTTTAAATGCTTATGTATTAAATCAGGTTGCATAGAATTAAAAGAGCTTTAAAATGACATTGTTATAACATTTAAGAATTTTTTAGTTTTCGAGTTATTAAAGTTTAGGTGTACAAAGATCTAGTATTCTTTTAGACACTCTATGTATTTTAAATACTTTTGCTTAACATCATGTCGTTAGGCATAAAATGAGCTTTAAAATAACTATTTAAAACATTTTAAAATAAGTAGATCTTTGAAAAAGTTAAAGTTTATGTGTACAGCTTCTTTCTTTATTTTTAGCAAACATTTAAGTTTTGAATACTTAAGCTTTATACCAGTTTGTCGAGCATTAAAAGAGCTTTAAAATGACAATGATATAACAATTTCAAATTTGTTAGTTTTCGAGTAATTAAAGTTTATGTGTACAGATTACTTCTTTATTTATAAATACCCTATAGATTTTAAATGCTTCATTATTAAATCAGGTTGCAGAGAAATAAAAGAGCTTAAAATGACAATGTTATAACATTTAAGAATTTGTTAGTTTTCGAGTTATTAAAGTTTATGTGTAAAAAGATCTACTTTTCTTTTAGACACACTATGTATTTTAAATACTTTTGCTTAACATCATGTTGTTAGGCATTAAATAAGCTTTAAAATAACTATTTAAAACATTTTAAAATAAGTGGATATTTGAAAAATATAAGTTTATGTGTACAGTTTCTTTCTTTATTTTTTAACAAACATTTAGGTTTTGAATACTTAAGCTTCAAACTAGTTTGTAGAGCATTAAAAGAGCTTTAAAATGACTATGATATAACATTTTCAAATTTTTTAGTTTTCGAGTTATTAAAGTTTATGTGTACAAAGATCTAGTATTCTTTTAGGCACTCTATGTATTTTAAATACTTTTGCTTAACATCATGTCGTTAGGCATTAAATGAGCTTTAAAATAACTATTTAAAACATTTTAAAATAAGTGGATCTTTGAAAAATTAAAGTTTATGTGTACAGCTTCTTCTTTATTTTTAAGCAAACATTTAAGTTTTGAATTCTTAGGCTTTAAACCAGTTTGTCGACCATTAAAAGAGCTTTAAAGATGACCATTGTATAACATTTTAAAATTTGTTAGTTTTCGAGTAATTAAAGTTTATGTGTAAAAATACTTCTCTATTTTTAAAAACCCTATAGATTTTAAATGCTTTTGTATTAAATCAGGTTGCATAGAATCTAAAGAGCTTTAAAATTACATTGTTATAACATTTAAGAATTTGTTAGTTTTCGAGTTATTAAAGTTTTTGTGTACAAACACTACTTTTCTTTTAGACACTCTATGTATTTTAAATGATTTTGCTTAACATCATGTCGTTAGGCATTAAATGAGCTTTAAAATAACTATTTAAAACATTTTAAAATAAGTGGATCTTTGAAAAATTAAAGTTTATGTGTACAGCTTCTTTCTTTATTTTTAAGCAAACATTTAAGTTTTGAATCTTAGGCTTTAAACCAGTTTGTAGACCATTAAAAGAGCTTTAAGATGACCATTGTATAACATTTTAAAATTTGTTAGTTTTCGAGTAATTAAAGTTTATGTGTAAAAATAACTTCTCTTTTTAAAAACCCTATAGATTTTAAATCCTAATGTATTAAATCAGGTTGCATAGAATCTAAAGAGCTTTAAAATGACATTGTTATAACATTTATGAATTTCTTAGTTTTCGAGTTATTAAAGTTTATGTGTACAAACAACTACTTTCCTTTTAGACACTCTATGTAATTTAAATACTTTTGCTTAACATCATGTTGTTAGGCATTAAATAAGCTTTAAAATAACTATTTAAAAACATTTTAAAATAAGTGGATATTGGAAAAATTAAAGTTTATGTGTACAGATTCTTTCTTTATTTTTTAACAAACATTTAAGTTTTGAATACTTAAGCTTTAAACTAGTTGTAGAGCATTAAAAGAGCTTTAAGATGACCATGGTATAACATTTAAAATTTGTTAGTTGTCGAGTAATTAAAGTTTATGTGTACAGATAACTTTTTTATTTTTAAAACCCTATAGATTTTAAATGTTTCATTATTATATCAGGTTTCAGAGAAATAAAAGAGCTTTAAAATGACAATGTTATAACATTTAAGAATTTGTTAGTTTTCGAGTTATTAAAGTTTTTGTACAAGGATCTACTTTTTTTTAGACACTCTATGTATTTTAAATACTTTTGCTTAACATCGTGTCGTTAGGCATTAAAGAGCTTTAAAATAACTATTTAAAACATTTTAAAATAAGTAGATCTTTGAAAAATTAAAGTTTATGTGTACAGCTTCTTTCTTTCTTATTTTTTAGCAAACATTTAGGTTTTGAATACTTAAGCTTTAAACGAGTTTGTAGAGCATTAAAAGAGCTTTGGGATGACCATAGTATACCATTTTAAAATTTGTTTGTTTTCGAGTAATTAAAGATTATGTGTACAGATACTTCTTTATTTTAAAAACCCTATAGATTTTAAATCCTAATGTATTAAATAAGGTTGCATAGAATCTAAAGAGCTTTAAATGACATTGTTATAACATTTATGAATTTCTTAGTTTTCGAGTTATTAAAGTTTATGTGTACAAACAACTACTTTCTTTTAGACACTCTATGTATTTTAAATACTTTTGCTTAACATCATGTCGTTAGGCATTAAATAAGCATTAAAATAACTATTTAAAACATTTTGAAATAAGTGGATCTTTGAAAACTAAAGTTTATGTGTACAGCTTTTTCTTTATTTTTTAAAAACATAAAAGTTTTGAATACTTAAACTTTAAACCAGTTTTTCGAGCATTAAAAGAGCTTAAAAATGACCATGTTATAACATTTTAAAATTTGTAAGTTTTCGAGTAATTAAAGTTTATGTGTATAAACAACTACATTTCTTTTAGACACTCTATGTATTTTAAGTACTTTTGCTTAACATCATGTCGTTAGGCATAAAATGAGCTTTAAAATAACTATTTAAAACATTTTAAAATAAGTGGATCTTTGAAAAATTAAAGTTTATGTGTACAGCTTCTTTCTTTATTTTTTAGCAAACATTTAAGTTTTGAATACTTAAGCTTTAAACCAGTTTGTAGAGCATTAAAAGAGCTTTAAAATGACTATGTTATAACATTTACAAATTTGTTAGTTTTCGAGTAATTAAAGTTTATGTGTACAGATAACTTCTTTATTTTTAAAAACCCTATAGATTTTAAATCCTAATGTATTAAATCAGGTTGCATAGAATTAAAAGAGCTTTAAAATGACATTGTTATAACATTTAGGAATTTGTTAGTTTTCGAGTTATTAAAGTTTATGTATACAAAGATCTACTTTTCTTTTAGACACTCTATGTATTTTAAATACTTTTGCTTAACATCATGTCGTTAGGCATAAAATGAGCTTTAAAATAACTATTTAAAACATTTTAAAATAAGTGGATCTTTGAAAAATTAAAGTTTATGTGTACAGCTCCTTTCTTTATTTTTTAGCAAACATTTAAGTTTTGAATACTTAAGCTTTATACCAGTTTTTCGAGCATTAAAAGAGCTTTAAAATGACTATGATTTAACATTTTAAAATTTGTTAGTTTCCGAGTAATTAAAGTTTATGTGTACAGATTACTTCTTTATTTTTAAAAACCCTATAGATTTTAAATCCTAATGTATTAAATCAGGTTGCATAGAATTTAAAGAGCTTTAAAATGACATTGTTATAACATTTAAGAATTTGTTAGTTTTCGAGTTATTAAAGTTTATGTGTACAAACAACTACTTTTCTTTTAGACACTCTATGTATTTTAAATAATTTTGCTTAACATCATGTTGTTAGGCATTAAATTAGTTTAAAATTGCTATTTTAAAACATTTTAAAATAAGTTAGTCATTGAAAAATTAAAGTTATTTGTACAGCTTCTTTCTTTATTTTTTAGAAAACATATAACTTTTGAATACTTCAGCTTTAAACCAGTTTGTAGAGCATTAAAAGAGCTTTAAATGACTATGTTATAACATTTTACAAATTTGTTAGTTTTCGAGTAATCAAATTTATGTGTTCAGATAACTTCTTTATTTTTAAAAACCCTATAGATTTTAAATGCTTATGTATTAAATCAGGTTGCATAGAATTAAAAGAGCTTTAAAATGACATTGTTATAACATTTAAGAATTTTTTAGTTTTCGAGTAATTAAAGTTTATGTGTACAAAGATCTAGTATTCTTTTAGACACTCTATGTATTTTAAATACTATTGCTTAACATCATGTCGTTAGGCATAAAATGAGCTTTAAAATAACTATTTAAAACATTTTAAAATAAGTGGATCTTTGAAAAATTAAAGTTTATGTGTACAGCTTCTTTCTTTATTTTTTAGCAAACATTTAAGTTTTGAATACTTAAGCTTTATACCAGTTTGTCGAGCATTAAAAGAGCTTTAAAATGACTATGATTTAACATTTTCAAATTTGTTAGTTTTCGAGTAATTAAAGTTTATGTGTACAGATTACTTCTTTATTTTTAAATACCCTAAAGATTTTAAATGCTTCATTATTAAATCAGGTTGCAGAGAAATAAAAGAGCTTTAAAATGACAATGTTATAACATTTAAGAATTTGATAGTTTTCGAGTTATTAAAGTTTATGTGTAAAAGATCTACTTTTCTTTTAGACACACTATGTATTTTAAATACTTTTGCTTAACATCATGTCGTTAGGCATTAAATGAGCTTTAAAATAACTATTTAAAACATTTTAAAATAAGTGGATCTTTGAAAAATTAAAGTTTATGTGTACAGCTTCTTTCTTTATTTTTAACAAACATTTAAGTTTTGAATACTTAAGCTTTAAACCAGTTTGTAGAGCATTAAAAGAGCTTTAAGATGACCATGTTATAACATTTTAAAATTTGTTAGTTTTCGAGTAATTAAAGTTTATGTGTACAGAAAACTTCTTTATTTTTAAAACTATAGATTTTTATCCTAATGTATTAAATCAGGTTGCATAGAATTAAAGAGCTTTAAAATGACATTGTTATAACATTTAGGAATTTGTTAGTTTTCGAGTAATTAAAGTTTATGTGTAAAAAGATCTACTTTTCTTTTAGACACTCTATGTATTTTAAATTATTTTGCTTAACATCATGTGTTAGGCATTAAATAAGTTTTAAAATTGCTATTTTAAAACATTTTAAAATAAGTTATCATTGAAAAATTAAAGTATTTGTACAGCTACTTTCTTTATTTTTTAGAAACATATAACTTTTGAATACTTCAGCTTTAAACCAGTTTGTAGAGCATTAAAAGAGCTTTAAAATGACTATGTTATAACATTTTCAAATTATTTAGTTTTCGAGTAATAAAAGTTTATGTGTACAGAAAACTTCTTTTTTTTTTAAAACCCTATAGATTTTAAATGCTTTTGTATTAAATCAGGTTGCATAGAATCTAAAGAGCTTTAAAATAACATTGTTATAACATTTAAGAATTTGTTAGTTTTCGAGTTATTAAAGTTTTTGTGTACAAACATTACTTTTCTTTTAGACACTCTATGTATTTTAAATGATTTTGCTTAACATCATGTTGTTAGGCATTAAATTAGTTTTAAAATTGCTATTTTAAAACATTTTAAAATAAGTTAGTCATTGAAAAATTAAAAGTTTATTTGTACAACTTCATTCTTTATTTTTTAGAAAACATATAACTTTTAAATACTTCAGCTTTAAACACGTTTGTAGAGCATTAAAAGAGCTTTAAAATGACTATGTTATAACATTTACAAATTTGTTAGTTTCGAGTAATTAAAGTTTATGTGTACAGATAACTTCTTTATTTTTAAAAACCCTATAGATTTTAAATCCTAATGTATTAAATCAGGTTGCATAGAATTTAAAGAGCTTTAAAATGACATTGTTATAACATTTAGGAATTTGTTAGTTTTCGAGTTATTAAAGTTTATGTGTACAAACAACTACTTTTCTTTTAGACACTCTATGTATTTTAAATAATTTTGCTTAACATCATGTTGTTAGGCGATAAAAGTTTTAAAATGCTATTTAAAACATTTTAAAATAAGTTAGTCATTGAAAAATTAAAGTTTATTTGTACAGCTTCTTTCTTTATTTTTTAGAAATCATATAACTTTTGAATACTTCAGCTTTAAACCAGTTTGTAGAGCATTAAAAGAGCTTTAAAATGACTATGTTATAACATTTACAAATTTGTTAGTTTTCGAGTAATTAAAATTTATGTGTTCAGATAACTTCTTTATTTTTAAAAACCCTATAGATTTTAAATGCTTATGTATTAAATCAGGTTGCATAGAATTAAAAGAGCTTTAAAATGACATTGTTATAACATTTAAGAATTTTTTAGTTTTCGAGTTATTAAAGTTTATGTGTACAAAGATCTAGTATTCTTTTAGACACTCTATGTATTTTAAATACTTTTGCTTAACATCATGTCGTTAGGCATAAAATGAGCTTTAAAATAACTATTTAAAACATTTTAAAATAAGTGGATCTTTGAAAAATTAAAGTTTATGTGTACAGCTTCTTTCTTTATTTTTTAGCAAACATTTAAGTTTTGAATACTTAAGCTTTATACCAGTTTGTCGAGCATTAAAAGAGCTTTAAAATAACTATGATTTAACATTTTCAAATTTGTTAGTTTTCGAGTAATTAAAGTTTATGTGTACAGATTACTTCTTTATTTTTAAATACCCTAAGATTTTAAATGCTTCATTATTAAATCAGGTTGCAGAGAAATAAAAGAGATTTAAAATGACAATGTTATAACATTTAAGAATTTGATAGTTTTCGAGTTATTAAAGTTTATGTGTAAAAGATCTACTTTTCTTTTAGACACACTATGTATTTTAAATACTTTTGCTTAACATCATGTTGTTAGGCATTAAATAAGCTTTAAAATATCTATTTAAAACATTTTAAAATAAGTGGATATTTAAAAAATTAAAGTTTATGTGTACAGTTTCTTTCTTTATTTTTTAACAAACATTTAAGTTTTGAATACTTAAGCTTTAACAGTTTGTAGAGCATTAAAAGAGCTTTAAGATGACCATGGTATAACATTCTAAAATTTGTTAGTTTTCGAGTAATTAAAGTTTATGTGTACAGAAAACTTCTTTATTTTTAAAAACTTTATAGATTTTATATCCTAATGTATTAAATCAGGTTGCATAGAATTAAAAGAGCTTTAAAATGACATTGTTATAACATTTAGGAATTTGTTAGTTTTCGAGTAATTAAAGTTTATGTGTAAAAAGATCTACTTTTCTTTTAGACACTCTATGTATTTTAAATTATTTTGCTTAACATCATGTTGTTAGGCATTAAATAAGTTTTAAAATTGCTATTTTAAAACATTTTAAAATAAGTTAATCATTGAAAAATTAAAGTATATTTGTACAGCTACTTTCTTTATTTTTTAGAATACATATAACTTTTGAATACTTCAGCTTTAAACCAGTTTGTAGAGCATTAAAAGAGCTTTAAAATGACTATGTTATAACATTTTCAAATTATTTAGTTTTCGAGTAATAAAAGTTTATGTGTACAGAAAACTTCTTTTTTTTTAAAACCCTATAGATTTTAAATGCTTTTGTATTAAATCAGGTTGCATAGAATCTAAAGAGCTTTAAAATGACATTGTTATAACATTTAAGAATTTGTTAGTTTTCGAGTTATTAAAGTTTTTGTGTACAAACAAATACTTTTCTTTTAGACACTCTATGTATTTTAAATGATTTTGCTTAACATCATGTTGTTAGGCATTAAATTAGTTTTAAAATTGCTATTTTAAAACATTTTAAAATAAGTTAGTCATTGAAAAATTAAAATTTATTTGTACAGCTTCATTCTTTATTTTTTAGAAAACATTTAACTTTTAAATACTTAAGCTTTAAACACGTTTGTAGAGCATTAAAAGAGCTTTAAAATGACTATGTTATAACATTTACAAATTTGTTAGTATTCGAGTAATTAAAGTTTATGTGTACAGATAACTTCTTTATTTTTAAAAACCCTATAGATTTTAAATCCTAATGTATTAAATCAGGTTGCATAGAATTTAAAGAGCTTTAAAATGACATTGTTATAACATTTAGGAATTTGTTAGTTTTCGAGTTATTAAAGTTTATGTATACAAAGATCTAGTATTCTTTTAGACACTCTATGTATTTTAAATACTTTTGCTTAACATCATGTCGTTAGGCATAAAATGAGCTTTAAAATAACTATTTAAAACATTTTAAAATAAGTGGATCTTTGAAAAATTAAAGTTTATGTGTACAGCTTCTTTCTTTATTTTTTAGCAAACATTTAAGTTTTGAATACTTAAGCTTTATACCAGTTTGTCGAGCATTAAAAGAGCTTTAAAATGACTATGATTAACATTTTCAAATTTGTTAGTTTTCGAGTAATTAAAGTTTATGTGTACAGATTACTTCTTTATTTTTAAAAACCCTATAGATTTTAAATCCTAATGTATTAAATCAGGTTGCATAGAATTAAAAGAGCTTTAAAATGACATTGGTATAACATTTAGGAATTTGTTAGTTTTCGAGTTATTAAATTTTATGTGTACAAACATCTACTTTTCTTTTAGACACTCTATGTATTTTAAATACTTTTGCTTAACATCATGTCGTTAGGCATAAAATGAGCTTTAAAATAACTATTTAAAACATTTTAAAATAAGTGGATCTTTGAAAAATTAAAGTTTATGTGTACAGATTCTTTCTTTATTTTTTAACAAACATTTAAGTTTTGAATACTTAAGCTTTAAACTAGTTTGTAGAGCATTAAAAGAGCTTTAAGATGACCATGGTATAACATTTAAAAATTTGTTAGTTGTCGAGTAATTTAAAGTTTATGTGTACAGATAACTTTTTTATTTTTAAAAACCCTATAGATTTTAAATGCTTCATTATTAAATCAGGTTGCAGAGAAATAAAAGAGCTTTAAAATGACAATGTTATAACATTTAAGAATTTCTTAGTTTTCGAGTTATTAAAGTTTATGTGTACAAAGAACTACTTTTCTTTTAGACACTCTATGTATTTTAAATACTTTTGCTTAACATCATGTCGTTAGGCATTAAATGAGCTTTAAAATAACTATTTAAAACATTTTAAAATAAGTGGATCTTTGAAAAACTAAAGTTTATGTGTACAGCTTTTTTCTTTATTTTTTAAAAAACATAAAAGTTTTGAATACTTAAGCTTTAAACCAGTTTTTAGAGCATTAAAAGAGCTTTAAAATGACCATGTTATAACATTTTAAAATTTGTTAGTTTTCGAGTAATTAAAGTTTATGTGTACAAAGAACTTCTTTTTTTTAGACACTCTATGTATTTTAAGTTCTTTTGCTTAACATCATGTCGTTAGGCATAAAATGAGCTTTAAAATAACTATTTAAAACATTTTAAAATAAGTGGATCTTTAAAAAATTAAAGTTTATGTGTACAGCTTCTTTCTTTATTTTTAGCAAACATTTAAGTTTTGAATACTTAAGCTTTATACCAGTTTGTCGAGCATTAAAAGAGCTTTAAAATGACTATGATATAACATTTTCAAATTTGTTAGTTTTCGAGTAATTAAAGTTTATGTGTACAGATTACTTCTTTATTTTTAAAAACCCTATAGATTTTAAATCCTAATGTATTAAATCAGGTTGCATAGAATTAAAAGAGCTTTAAAATGACATTGTTATAACATTTAAGAATTTGTTAGTTTTCGAGTTATTAAAGTTTATGTGTACAAACAACTACTTTTCTTTTAGACACTCTATGTATTTTAAATACTTTTGCTTAACATCATGTCGTTAGGCATTAAATAAGCATTAAAATAACTATTTAAAACATTTTGAAATAAGTGGATCTTTGAAAAACTAAAGTTTATGTGTACAGCTTTTTTCTTTATTTTTTAAAAAACATAAAAGTTTTGAATACTTAAACTTTAAACCAGTTTTTCGAGCATTAAAAGAGCTTTAAAATGACCATGTTATAACATTTTAAAATTTGTTAGTTTTTTAGTTATTAAAGTTTATGTCTACAAAGATCTAGTATTCTTTTAGGCACTCTATGTATTTTAAATACTTATGCTTAACATCATGTCGTTAGGCATAAAATGAGCTTTAAAATAACTATTTAAAACATTTTAAAATAAGTGGATCTTTGAAAAATTAAAGTTTATGTTTACAGCTTCTTTCTTTATTTTTTAGCAAACATTTAAGTTTTGAATACTTAAGCTTTATACCAGTTTGTCGAGCATTAAAAGAGCTTTAAAATGACTATGATATAACATTTTCAAATTTGTTAGTTTTCGAGTAATTAAAGTTTATGTGTACAGATTACTTCTTTATTTTTAAAAACCCTATAGATTTTAAATCCTAATGTATTAAATCAGGTTGCATAGAATCTAAAGAGCTTTAAAATGACATTGTTATAACATTTAAGAATTTGTTAGTTTTCGAGTTATTAAAGTTTATGTGTACAAACATCTACTTTTCTTTTAGACACTCTATGTATTTTAAATACTTTTGCTTAACATCATGTCGTTAGGCATTAAATAAGCTTTAAAATAACTATTTAAAACATTTTGAAATAAGTGGATCTTTGAAAAACTAAAGTTTATGTGTACAGCTTTTTTCTTTATTTTTAAAAAACATAAAAGTTTTGAATACTTAAACTTTAAACCAGTTTTTCGGCATTAAAAGTGCTTTAAAATGACCATGTTATAACATTTTAAAATTTGTTAGTTTTTTAGTTATTAAAGTTTATGTACAAGATCTAGTTTCTTTTAGGACACTCTATGTATTTTAAATACTTTTGCTTAACATCATGTCGTTAGGCATTAAATGAGCTTTAAAATAACTATTTAAAACATTTTAAAATAAGTGGATCTTTGAAAAATTAAAGTTTATGTGTACAGCTTCTTTCTTTATTTTTTAGCAAACATTTAAGTTTTGAATACTTAAGCTTTATACCAGTTTGTAGAGCATTAAAAGAGCTTTAAAATGACTATGTTATAACATTTTCAAATTTGTTAGTTTTCGAGTAATTAAAGTTTATGTGTACAGATTACTTCTTTATTTTTAAAAACCCTATAGATTTTAAATGCTTCATTATTAAATCAGGTTGCAGAGAAATAAAAGAGCTTTAAAATGACAATGTTATAACATTTAAGAATTTGTTAGTTTTCGAGTTATTAAAGTTTATGTGTACAAAGATCTACTTTTCTTTTAGACACTCTATGTATTTTAAATACTTTTGCTTAACATCATGTCGTTAGGCATTAAATGAGCTTTAAAATAACTATTTAAAACATTTTAAAATAAGTGGATCTTTGAAAATTAAAGTTTATGTGTACAGCTTCTTTCTTTATTTTTTAGCAAACATTTAAGTTTTGAATACTTAAGCTTTAACCAGTTTGTAGAGCATTAAAAGAGCTTTAAAATGACTATGATATAACATTTTCAAATTTGTTAGTTTTCGAGTAATTAAAGTTTATGTGTACAGATTACTTCTTTATTTTTAAAAACCCTATAGATTTTAAATCCTAATGTATTAAATCAGGTTGCATAGAATTTAAAGAGCTTTAAAATGACATTGTTATAACATTTAAGAATTTGTTAGTTTTCGAGTTATTAAAGTTTATGTGTACAAACAACTACTTTTCTTTTAGACACTCTATGTATTTTAAATACTTTTGCTTAACATCATGTCGTTAGGCATTAAATAGCATTAAAATAACTATTTAAAACATTTTGAAATAAGTGGATCTTTGAAAACTAAAGTTTATGTGTACAGCTTTTTTCTTTATTTTTTAAAACACATAAAAGTTTTGAATACTTAAACTTTAAACCAGTTTTTCGAGCATTAAAAGAGCTTTAAAATGACCATGTTATAACATTTTAAAATTTGTTAGTTTTCGAGTTATTAAAGTTTATGTGTACAAAGATCTAGTATTCTTTTAGACACTCTATGTATTTTAAATACTTTTGCTTAACATCATGTCGTTAGGCATAAAATGAGCTTTAAAATAACTATTTAAAACATTTTAAAATAAGTGGATCTTTGAAAAATTAAAGTTTATGTGTACAGCTTCTTTCTTTATTTTTTAGCAAACATTTAAGTTTTGAATACTTAAGCTTTATACCAGTTTGTCGAGCATTAAAAGAGCTTTAAAATGACTATGATTTAACATTTTCAAATTTGTTAGTTTTCGAGTAATTAAAGTTTATGTGTACAGATTACTTCTTTATTTTTAAATACCCTATAGATTTTAAATGCTTCATTATTAAATCAGGTTGCAGAGAAATAAAAGAGCTTTAAAATGACAATGTTATAACATTTAAGAATTTGTTAGTTTTCGAGTTATTAAAGTTTATGTGTAAAAAGATCTACTTTTCTTTTAGACACACTATGTATTTTAAATACTTTTGCTTAACATCATGTTGTTAGGCATTAAATAAGCTTTAAAATAACTATTTAAAACATTTTAAAATAAGTGGATATTTGAAAAATTAAAGTTTATGTGTACAGTTTCTTTCTTTATTTTTTAACAAACATTTAAGTTTTGAATACTTAAGCTTTAAACTAGTTTGTAGAGCATTAAAAGAGCTTTAAGATGACCATGGTATAACATTCTAAAATTTGTTAGTTTTCGAGTAATTAAAGTTTATGTGTACAGAAAACTTCTTTATTTTTAAAAACTATAGATTTTAAATCCTAATGTATTAAATCAGGTTGCATAGAATTTAAAGAGCTTTAAAATGACATTGTTATAACATTTAGGAATTTGTTAGTTTTCGAGTAATTAAAGTTTATGTGTAAAAAGATCTACTTTTCTTTTAGACACTCTATGTATTTTAAATAATTTTGCTTAACATCATGTTGTTAGGCATTAAATTAGTTTTAAAATTGCTATTTTAAAACATTTTAAAATAAGTTAGTCATTGAAAAATTAAAGTTTATTTGTACAGCTTCTTTCTTTATTTTTTAGAAAACATATAACTTTTGAATACTTCAGCTTTAAACCAGTTTGTAGAGCATTAAAAGAGCTTTAAAATGACTATGTTATAACATTTTCAAATTTGTTAGTTTTCGAGTAATTAAAGTTTATGTGTACAGAAAACTTCTTTATTTTTAAAACCCTATAGATTTTAAATGCTTTTGTATTAAATCAGGTTGCATAGAATTTAAAGAGCTTTAAAATGACATTGTTATAACATTTAAGAATTTGTTAGTTTTCGAGTTATTAAGTTTTTGTGTACAAAACAATACTTTTCTTTTAGACACTCTAGTATTTTAAATGTTTTGCTTAACATAATGTTGTTAGGCATTAAATAGTTTTAAAATTGCTATTTTAAAACATTTAAAATAAGTTAGTCATTGAATAATTAAATTTATTTGTACAACTTCATTCTTTATTTTTAAAAACATTTAACTTTTAAATACTTAAGCTTTAAACACGTTGTAGAGCATTAAAAGAGCTTTAAAATGACTATGTTATTCCATTTACAAATTTGTTAGTATTCGAGTAATTAAAGTTTATGTGTACAGATAACTTCTTTATTTTTAAAAACCCTATAGATTTTAAATCCAATGTATTAAATCAGGTTGCATAGAATTAAAGAGCTTTAAAATGACATTGTTATAACATTTAGGAATTTGTTAGTTTTCGAGTTATTAAAGTTTATGTGTACAAACAGCTACTTTTCTTTTAGACACTCTATGTATTTTAAAATTTGCTTAACATCATGTTGTTAGGCGATAAATAAGTTTAAAATGCTATTTAAAACATTTTAAAATAAGTTAGTCATTGAAAAATTAAAGTATATTTGTACAGCTTCTTTCTTTATTTTTTAGAATACATATAACTTTTGAATACTTCAGCTTTAAACCAGTTTGTAGAGCATTAAAAGAGCTTTAAAATGACTATGTTATAACATTTACAAATTTGTTAGTTTTCGAGTAATCTGAATTTATGTGTTCAGATAAATTCTTATTTTTAAAAACCCTATAGATTTTAAATGCTTATGTATTAAATCAGGTTGCATAGAATAAAAGAGATTTAAAATGACATTGTTATAACATTTAAGAATTTTTAGTTTTCGAGTTATTAAAGTTATGTGTACAAAGATCTAGATTCTTTTAGACACTCTATGTATTTTAAATACTTTTGCTTAACATCATGTCGTTAGGCATAAAATGAGCTTTAAAATAACTATTTAAAACATTTTAAAATAAGTGGATCTTTGAAAAATTAAAGTTTATGTGTACAGCTTCTTTCTTTATTTTTTAGCAAACATTTAAGTTTTGAATACTTAAGCTTTATACCAGTTTGTCGAGCATTAAAAGAGCTTTAAAAAACTATGATTTAACATTTTCAAATTTGTTAGTTTTCGAGTAATTAAAGTTTATGTGTACAGATTACTTCTTTATTTTTAAATACCCTAAAGATTTTAAATGCTTCATTATTAAATCAGGTTGCAGAGAAATAAAAGAGCTTTAAATGACCATGTTATAACATTTAAGAATTTGTTAGTTTTCGAGTTATTAAAGTTTATGTGTAAAAAGATCTACTTTTCTTTTAGACACACTATGTATTTTAAATACTTTGCTTAACATCATGTTGTTAGGCATTAAATAGCTTTAAAATATCTATTTAAAACATTTAAAATAAGTGGATATTTAAAAAATTAAAGTTTATGTGTACAGTTTCTTTCTTTATTTTTTAACAAACATTTAAGTTTTGAATACTTAAGCTTTAAACTAGTTTGTAGAGCATTAAAAGAGCTTTAAGATGACCATGGTATAACATTCTAAAATTTGTTAGTTTTCGAGTAATTAAAGTTTATGTGTACAGAAATTCTTTATTTTTAAAAACTTTATAGATTTTATATCCTAATGTATTAATCAGGTTGCATAGAATAAAAGAGCTTTAAAATGACATTGTTATAACATTTAGAATTTGTTAGTTTTCGAGTAATTAAAGTTTATGTGTAAAACGATCTACTTTTCTTTTAGACACTCTATTATTTTAAATTATTTTGCTACACTCATGTTGTTAGGCATTAACTAAGTTTTAAAATTGCTATTTTAAAACATTTTAAAAATAAGTTAAATCATTGAAAAATTAAAGTATATTTGTACAGCTACTTCTTTATTTTTAGAATAATATACTTTTGAATACTTCAGCTTTAAACCAGTTGTAGAGCATTAAAAGAGCTTTAAAATGACTATGTTATAACATTTTCAATTATTTAGTTTTCGAGTAATAAAAGTTTATTGTACAGAAACTTCTTTTTTTAAAACCCTATAGATTTTAAATGCTTTGTATTAAATCAGGTTGCATAGAATTTAAAGAGCTTGAAAATGACATTTTTATAACATTTAGGAATTTGTTAGTTTTCGAGTTATTAAAGTTTATGTATACAAAGATCTAGTATTCTTTTAGACACTCTATGTATTTTAAATACTTTTGCTTACATCATGTCGTTAGGCATAAAATGAGCTTTAAAATAACTATTTAAACATTTTAAAATAAGTGGATCTTTGAAAA
>QUOH01000039.1:1433978-1502986 GCA_010416925.1 Polistes metricus | reverse complement strand
AGAGCTCTATAAATCAGAAGAACATCAAACGGGAACTAAATACGCCAGAAATAATAACCAGAAGCGACATACAAATTGAGCCAAGTGATGTAGAAACAGCTATCCAAAGAACTAAAGAATAGGAAGAGCTCAGGGCAAGATGGCATCCAAAAAGGAGTTAATAAACTATGGGGTGGCCAACGTCTCACACACAACAACTAACATTCCTAATCCAAAAAATATAGAAATACCAACACAACAAACTACTTGACGAATGGGCGTACTAGCACAAACTATAGAAGTTATGTTTAAAAAAGGAGACAAACAGCTGCCTACAAACTACAGGGGAATAAACCTTTTAAAAAACACTTCATTAAAACTAACAACAAAGATTATAACGAATAAAATTAACAGCTTAACAAATCTAGAAGACGAAACAGCAAGGATTCAGGATCAGGCAGATCGTGCACAGACGCGGTTTTCATCATAAGACAAATAACAAAAATCAATTGAATACAAAAGGCCAGCATATATGTGTTTCATTGAATTTGGAAAAGGCATTCGACCGAGTGCCATATGTGTTTCATTGATTTGGAAAAGGCATTCGACCCGAGTGCAGCTAAAGGATGTTATACACCTCCTTTATAACCGGCAAATTCGAACAATCTTATCAAGACCATAGAGGACATTTATAGAAACAATAAAATCCAAGCAAAGATAAATGGCGTCTTGACTGAACCGATTGATGCAGATCGTGGTATCCGACAAGGGGATTCCCTAAGTCCCTTGCTTTTTAACATCATTATGGACGAAATAATAAGAAACGTAAGACTGCTAAAAGGATATAAAATGGGCAGTGAAGAAATAACCATCCTATGCTATGCTGATGACGCTGTATTAGTGGCCGAAAATGAGGATGATCTACAACGTCTACTACACCGATTTAACTGCATAGCCAAATCATTCAACATGAAAATATCGGCCCAGAAAACAAAATGCATGACAACATCAAAGACACCGTTAAGATGCAAACTGGAAATTGAAGGGAAGGTTATTCAGCAGGAAATGAGATTTAAGTACCTAGGAATAGAAATCTCAGGATACGGTGATGTTGAAGCAGAGGTAACAGAACAGACAATGAAGGCATCCAGAATAGCGGGTTGTTTGAATGACACAATATGGCGAAACAAAAACATTGACATAGAGACCAAAGCAAGAATTTACAAGGCAATGGTAAGACCTATTATGTCACATACCGCAGAAACTCGACCAGAACACGGCGAAAACGAAACAGTTACTAGAGACAACCGAAATGAGAGTTCTTCGCAGAATAGCTGGAAAAACACTACTGGATCGAGAGAGAAAGTGAAGATATAAGAAGAACATGCAAAGTGGAAAACATCAACGAGTGGATACTAAAAAGGAAAAAAGAATGGAACGAACATATCAACAGAATGGACAACGGAAGAATTGTCAGAATTGCACGGGATAAGTCACCGGTAGGCCGCAGAAGCACGGGGCGCCCACGAAAACGATGGTGCGACAACTTAACAGTGCAATAGGCAGAAAAACGTCGTTACGAAACAGGCAACTTGCCTAAACTAAAGGAAGAAGAAGAAGAAGAAGATATTTGAAATAATTAAGTTTTAAATTAGATTGTAGAGCATTAAAAGAGCTTTGAAATGACCATGTTATAACATTTTAGGATTTGTTAGATTTCGAGTTATTAACGTTTTTGTGTACAAAGTACTTCTTTTTTTTTAGACACCCTATGTATTTTAAATACTTTTGCTTAGCATCATGTTGTTGGGCATTAAAAAAGCTTGAGAATGGCTATTTTAGAACAGTTTAAAATAAGTAAGTCTTTGAGAAATTATAGTTTATGTTTACATCTTCTTTCTTTTTTTTAGAAAACCTTTTACGTTTTAAAAACTTAAGTTTATCATAAGATTGTAGAGCACTTTAAGAGCTTTAAAATGACAATATTAAAACATTTTGTAATTTGCTTTTTTTCGAGTAATTAAAGTTTTTGTGGACAGATTTCTTCTTTTTTTTAAAAACCCTATATATTCTAAATACTTTAGTTTTATATCAAGTTGTCAGGCATTAAAAGAGCTTTAAAATGACCATATTATAACATTTTAGAATTTGTTAGTTTTCGAGTTATTAACGTTTTTGTGTACAAAGTATTTCTTTTTTATTAGACACCCTATGTATTTTAAATACTTTTGCTTAACATCATGTTGTTGGGCATTAAAAGAGCTTTATAATGGCTATATTAGAACATTTTAAAATTAGTATGTATTTGAGAAATTATAGTTTATATTTACATCTTCTTTCTTTTTTTATAGAAATCCTTTTAAATTTTAAAAACTTAAGTTTAGCATAAGATTGTAGAGCATTTCAAAAGCTTTAAAATGACAATATTAACACTTCTTAAAATTTTTATGTTTTCGAGTAATTGAAGTTTTTGTGTACAATTCCTTCTTTTTTTTAAAAAACCCTATATATTTTAAGTACTTAAGTTTTAAATAAGATTGTAGAGCATTAAAAGAGCTTTAAAATGACCATGTTATAACATTTTAGAATTTGTTAGATTTCGAGTTATTAACGTTTTTTTGTACAAAGTACTTCTTTTTTTTTAGACACCCTATCTATTTTAAATACTTTCGCTTAACATCATGTTGTTGGGCATTAAAAACCTTAAAAACTGCTATTTTAAAACATTTTGAAATAGGTTAGTCTTTGCGAAATTGAAGTTTACTTGTACAGCTTTTTCTTTTTTTTTAGAAAACCTATGTATAATAAATACTAATGTTTAGCATAAGATTTTAGAGCATTTTAAGAGCTTTAAAATGACAATATTAAAATATTTTAAAATTTGCTATGTTCGAAAATTGCGCCTCTCAAATTAGATGACAGCACCTCTCGGATAGCATGATTAAGACGCCGCCTGTTATCATCGAGAAGAAGACATATCGATTGTTCTTATTGATCAAGGGATCACGCCACTTAACGTGTAAATAGATCATTGGTCCCTTGTGGCGTCATCCTCTGCGTGTTATTCTCTTATTGGTTTTGTTGTTCTCTCTTCCTAGCGTGGAACGTGCTAATTGGTGTATCGTTTTTTTTCTATCTTCCGCTCTGTTCCTCGACTCGAACCGAAAAGTGGCGTGGTCCAGGTAGAATCGTTTAATAAGTTAATCTGTGCGGACGTACTTTTCGAAATCAAAAATAATTGTGCATCATCTCCTTAGACTACATCTCGCTTTCTTCTCATCTCTCAACGTTCCATCTCCTACCGTTCCATCTCTCATCGTTCCATCTCATCTAATTCTTTTTCTTTTTCTTTTTTCAACGAGGCCAGCCTTGTGTTGGGTCTCTCTCACTGATCATCTCTTTACACTATCTTTCACTTTCATTAACGAAATATCAGGTAATCTATTATCCACTGACCTCTCATTCTTGTATTACTCGTTTCATTAATTTTTATCCATTCTCATATTAAATTTATTATTACCTTGCTAACGACTTCTCGTACTACGTGCTTCCGGCACACGTGGCGTGATATCCGGTACATGTGGCGTAGTCCATACATTACTATTTATTAAATCATATTATAATTCTGCTATCTCTATTTCTTTTGTTCACAAATTTTTAATAAATCTCGTTACATACAAACTCTACCAGAAATTAAAATAATACAGTCCACTTGCCTATCTCGTCCGTCTATTATCCTTGTTCTTAATACTATCCGGTCTTTCTCTTCGCTTATCTCTATCCCAACTAGTTATTTCTCGAACATATTTTTTTGGTCCTTCGAGCCGGAGGTTAGAGTTTTGTGTAAGTGTAACAGAATTAAAAAATTTGTGAAATGTGTCGTGCACACCTCTGTCGCATTGCTGAGCACCCAGGACGTTGTGCTGCGATAGAAAAATCAGTTCAAGGGACCGTAAGCGCAATTTGAACCGCGGTGTGTATTTCATCTAATAGTTTAGACATATCATTATATAGTGGGCTTCCCAAAGCCGAGAGTGATAGTGCTGTGACGAGTGCTCGTTTAGTTCTGGCTTTTCTAGTTCGCTAGGGAAAATCTAGGTGGCGCTGGAAGCTAGCGCTCGAGACTTATCGTCATCTCCCCACTCACGGATCATCTTGGGAAGTAGTGGGGGCGGCCCTACTACTCCTTTATAGTTTCACGTATCAATCGCAATCCTACATCAACATGGCTGCGAAACTAGCGCTGCAAGAGGCGCGAGCTGATACCATCTCAAGCTTTACAGCCAATATTAAAAACATCAATTCAATGATTCTCTCTACCGCGGTCGACACAAGGGAACTGCTTCGAACAGCGTGGCAAAAGTTCGATGCTGAACACGACCGAATAGTATCGTCATCTCGAGACACGGCTATGAAACAGTCCTACTTTAAGGATAACCGTTATGATACAACCATGCAAAAATATCTAGCTGGACTTACGCTACTAAATCAGCGTATAGAGGAGCTTTCTCAACAGGTACCGCCAGTCACATCTCAGACACAATCTCGTCCAAGGACGGTACTTCCGAACATCTCGCTGCCGAAATTCTCAAGTGCCTTCTCAGACTGAAGACCCTTTGAGGAATTATTTTCCTCTATGATATAAAATAACCCAGACCTCTCACAGGTTGAGAAGTTGCATTATTTAAGGACCAGCTTGGAGAGAGAGGCTGCTAAAGTCATATCAAATCTAAAGCTATCCGCTGATTCCTTCGATATAGCATGGAATAGGTTGTCTGACAGGTTCGACAACAAACGCCTATTAATTCTAGCTCATCTTGATAGGCTGATGGCCCTTCCTCGCATCAAGGAAAGGTCATCTGGATCCCTCCACAAAATCATTAACATCGTCACGTCATCTCTAAGTGCTCTAGAGACTTTAGGATGCCCGGTTGATCAATGGGATCACATCCTAGTTCATCAGGTGGGATTAGCGTTAGACGACAAAACTCGCGAGGACTGGGAAACAAGTTTGGGAACATCACGCGAGTTCCCACCACTAGAACAACTCATAAGTCATCTCACTAGCACAGCTAGAGCGTTGGAGCATATCGAGACTCGTAGGTCTTACAGGGAGGGCAAAAGAACATCTCAACAGCCCAAATCAGCCCCCACAAGGTCCTACGCTAGGGCCTTAAACATAAAGGTTTCGGCTACTACGCCAGCATCAACATCTCAGTCTCCCGGATCATCTCAGTTAAAAATGGATGAAAGAACAATTAAAAAGCATCCTATGCCATTTATAGAAGACCTCTCTAATACCTGTACTTATTGTAGTCACAGGCACTACATCGCTTTCTGTCCCCTATTCAAGCATCTAAGTCAGCAGAAGAAGGAGAAAGTCATCGCAGAATCTCGCCTGTGCTACAACTGCCTAGGCAGGCATAATGTCAGGCAGTGCAGGAGTAATAGACGATGCAACGAGTGTGGAAATCGACACCACACGCTCATTCGTCCCGAGAAAAGGACATCTCCTCCATCGTCTAAGACATCTCCTCCAAAATCAAGATCATCTCTGCCAATCTCAAGGTCTTCGAGCACTCTATCAGAGACAACACAGACATCTCAGAGAGTCTCGTCACCGAGAGAGGACCGTCGGAAATCTTCGGTTCGAAAGTCATCTCATCGCTGATCCTCTAGTCCAAAGTTATCTCATCGCCGATCCTCCAGCTCAAAGTCATCTTCAACTCGATCATCTCCTACCAAATCCATATCTATCAAGAAGAGTTCTTCTAAGGACTCTTCAAAAAAGTCGTCCTCAGAATGAGAAACAGGTAGGACATCTCCTTACCCACATCGTCCTCTCAGATCCATTGTAAAGTCGACCATCTCATCTTCCTCTAGGTCCTCTCAGATGACCAAACGAGTCAGATTCTCGTCACCTATCTCAGACATCGATCGTTCGTCTAATCCCTCGCTTTCAACGTGCTCTCGAGCTCCAGTACTCTTAGCTACTTGTAAAGCTTTTGCCATATCTTTAAATGGATCGCCTAAGTTAGTACGTCTTCTCATTGATCCTGGATCGGAGTTGACTTTAGTTTCTTCTAAAATCATAGATAAGCTAAAGCTTAGCCGTTCTCCAGGAAACATTCCTATTCAGGGTGTGGGTAGTACATCTCCAGGAGCGACCCAAGGTGTGTCCTTGGTTCTCCAATCGACATACTCGTCATCTCGGGTTCATCTTAAGGCATTCATTTTGCCAAAAATCACATCTCAATTGCCTTCGTCTGTAATATCGGAGCAAGACTGGCCTCATCTCAGATCTCTTAAATTAGCTGATCCTGACTTTCTCACTCCAGATCACATTGACATTCTCATTGGTGCTGATAATCTAAGACGAGTTCTCAAGTCCTCTCGGCTTGTTATGGGAGGCGACTCAGAACCTATAGCCTTCCACACGAGGTTCGGTTGGGCAATTCTAGGCGCAACTTCCAACTCGAGCAAGGTCGATCCTCTCAAAATCTGCCATGCCATCTCTAACGATTCTCTTGACAAAGCTCTCACAAAATTCTGGGTTCAGGAAGAAGTCTCCTCT
The DNA here is from genome assembly GCA_010416925.1 of Polistes metricus. Lineage (NCBI taxonomy): Eukaryota > Metazoa > Arthropoda > Insecta > Hymenoptera > Vespidae > Polistes > Polistes metricus. The sequence goes on along the minus strand of QUOH01000039.1, from coordinate 1,496,433 downwards.
TCCCCCGCGTCAACCTTGACTCTCGCTGAATCGCAATGCGAGCAGCACTTTGTTGATACGCACTCTCGATTGCCAACTGGTCGTTACATGGTTCGTCTGCCATTCTCGAAAGACATATCCACCCTAGGGTATTCAAGGTCTCTTGCCATGAGATGCCTTGAAAGACTTCTCAAGAAATTCGAAACCGATAGGAATTTCAAGGAGACCTACTCTGGTTTCCTTAAAGAATATGAGTCTTTAGGACATATGGTTCCTGTTCCTCTCGATGCTCCTGAGCCATCTCAGGCGTTTTATCTCCCGCATCACGGAGTTTGGCGCGAGCAAAGTTCCTCCACCAAACTGCGGGTAGTATTCAACGGTTCAGCCAAGTCTTCAACCGGTATCTCTCTCAATGATCTTATGCACACTGGTCCGAAGACTCAAACGGACATTTTCGATGTACTGCTGTGGATCAGGCAACACAAGTACATTTTCATAACAGATATTGTTAAAATGTTCCGCCAAATCCAAGTACATCCCAAAGACCATGACCTTCAACGAATTCTCTGGGTCAATGAATCATCTCAAGTTCAGGCATATCAGCTTACATCTGTCACGTACGGTACTCGCTCGGCTCCTTATCTAGCCTGTCGCATTCTTAGTCAGCTAGTTGAGGATGAAGGTCATAATTTTCCTCTTGCAGTAAACCCTATTCTCAAGGGAAGTTATGTTGACGACATATCAGGGGGGGCAGAGACTATTGATCATCTCAATGCAGTCGCATCTCAGTTAGAGGACATGTGCTCCTCCGCCTGTTTACCACTCGACAAGTGGAAAAGTAATTCCCCCAACCTCACTCGTACCTCTCTCTCACAGTCTGACAGCTCGCCTGTCCATTCGTTTGATGATAGCACTACCAAGATCTTAGGCATCTCCTGGAATTCTCAGAAGGATGTGTTTACTTTTCACAGTACCATCTCTTTTCACCAAGCGGTCACGAAACGCATCATTCTCTCAGAAGTTGCTCAATTGTTTGATCCTCTTGGACTCCTCTCTCCGGTAGTGATCAAAGCGAAAATCCTCATGCAGCGACTCTGGTTGGAAAAGGTTGGCTGGGATGATCATCTCACTCCAGATATCGTTCACGAGTGGTCTCAGTTTAGGCAACATCTCTCTCAATTATCAGTCATAGAGACTCCCCGATGGATAAACCTCTCGTCAAAGGCAACCTCAATACAAATCCATGGATTCTCAGACGCCTCTCAACTTGCGATGGCAGCAGTTATATATATTAAGGTGTCGTATGCGGACTCATCCTCAGTAGTCCGTCTAGTCTGTGCTAAGACTAAAGTAGCTCCTCTCAAGAGGTTAACAATTCCTAGGCTTGAACTTTCAGCAGCGGCCCTGTTAGCCAAGCTGACCGGAAAAGTAATTAGACTTCTCGACCTCTCGGACGTTCTCACTTTTCTGTGGTCTGACTCTTCTGTGACCCTTGCATGGGTCAAAAACAATCCTATGAGATGGAAGGAATTACTAGGCAATAGAGTAGCCGCTATTCACGAGTCCGTACCCCATGCTCATTGGAAATTCATCTCCGGAAAGCTCAATCCAGCTGACTGTGCATCTCGTGGGCTCATTGCATCTCAACTCATTGATCACCCACTATGGTGGAGTGGTCTACCATGGCTTTCTCAGTCGCCAGAATTTTGGCCCTCGTCAATGCCACCCTCACCGGAAGAGGATTTGGAGGAACGCCCTGGCATCTCACTTGCCCTCTCACAAGCCCAACCTCTAGTTTGGGACCTCGTTGACCTTCCTCAATCATCCTCTTTTCATAGGCATCTCACTAAACTCCTTCGGATCACTGCACTCATTCAGAGGGCAGTCTCGTGCTTTAAAAAGGTTCCTGGCTCGAGCTTGTCCGCATCGCCATTGAATCCAGCAGATCTGGAGAAGGCTAAAACGTTCTGGACACGCGCGACTCAAGAGGCGTATTTCTCACCAGAGTTGAGAACGTTGTCGGCAGGTCAATCTCTCCACAAACGTCACGTTCTGACACGACTCACGGCCTTTGTCGATCGTGCTGGAATTCTCAGGGTTGGTGGACGGTTGCAAAATTCTCAGCTGGATGAAGATAGTAAACATCCAGCAATACTACCTCGTCAGTCAAAATTCACCAACCTAGTCATCTCCGATGCTCACGCCAGAACTATGCATGGAGGAACTCAGCTGACGCTCTCCTACATTCGAAGGACTTTCTGGATTATTGGAGGTCGTGCTCCAGTGAAGTCCTTCCTCAAAGATTGTCTCACTTGTGCTCGAATACGTGGAGTGAGAGCTCAACAACTAATGGCTCCTCTACCGGCATCTCGAGTGACACCATCTCTTGTGTTCGAGACTACAGGGCTTGATTACGCCGGGCCAGTAACAATGAAGACCTTTCAAGGCAGAGGTGCAAAGTCCTTCAAGGGTTGGATAGCAGTATTTATATGCTTCTCTACCTCTGCCGTTCATCTCGAGGTAGTTTCTGGCTACACCACCGAAGGATTTCTCAAGGCATTTCGCCGGTTCACCAGCCGTAGGGGTATTCCAAAAACGCTCAGAAGCGACTGTGGTACCAACTTCCAGGGGTCGAACAAGCAGCTTAAGGATCTACTCTCAGCTGCAACGAAGGAATCTCTCAAGATCCAAAGACTTCTCGCTAATGATGGCACTAATTGGATCTTCAATCCTCCAGCAGCACCACATATGGGCGGAAAATGGGAGGCGGCGGTGAAATCTATTAAGTATCATCTCAAACGAACTATCTCGGATACATTGCTAACATTCGAAGACTTCTCCACGTTTTTAGCTCAGGTTGAAGCGGTTCTTAATTCTCGACCTCTCAGTTCTCTCTCGGAGGACCCTGATGACATCAGAGCATTAACACCAGGGCATTTCATCAGAGGGGAGGCATTGACAACTATCCCCGAGCCTTCTCTAATAGACATCTCAAATTCCAGGTTATCTCACTTTCAGCGGATTCAAGAGCGCTTCCAGCAATTTTGGAGAAGGTGGTCGACGGAATGTCTGCAAGCGCATCAGACCACATCCAAATGGCAGACATCGCAGAACGATATCAGGGAAGGGTCTCTTGTCCTCATCACCGACGAGCGACTTCAGCCCTCGAAATGGCCTCTCGCCAGAGTGATAAAACTACACCCAGGAAAGGACGGTCTCTGCAGGGTTGTCACGCTGAAGACCGCTACCAGCACTATCACTAGACCTATCGTCAAGCTCGCACCATTGCCTCTTCAACCGCACACGGAAACATAGTTTGTTCAACAGCTCAGCACATCTCGTCATGTCAAATTCACGATTCACGCTGGAGAATTGGGGGGGAGAATGTTCGAAAATTGCGCCTCTCAAATTAGATGACAGCACCTCTCGGATAGCATGATTAAGACGCCGCCTGTTATCATCGAGAAGAAGACATATCGATTGTTCTTATTGATCAAGGGATCACGCCACTTAACGTGTAAATAGATCATTGGTCCCTTGTGGCGTCATCCTCTGCGTGTTATTCTCTTATTGGTTTTGTTGTTCTCTCTTCCTAGCGTGGAACGCGCTAATTGGTGTATCGTTTTTTTTCTATCTTCCGCTCTGTTCCTCGACTCGAACCGAAAAGTGGCGTGGTCCAGGTAGAATCGTTTAATAAGTTAATCTGTGCGGACGTACTTTTCGAAATCAAAAATAATTGTGCATCATCTCCTTAGACTACATCTCGCTTTCTTCTCATCTCTCAACGTTCCATCTCTCACCGTTCCATCTCTCATCGTTCCATCTCATCTAATTCTTTTTCTTTTTCTTTTTTCAACGAGGCCAGCCTTGTGTTGGGTCTTTCTCACTGATCATCTCTTTACACTATCTTTCACTTTCATTAACGAAATATCAGGTAATCTATTAACCACTGACCTCTCATTCTTGTATTACTCGTTTCATTAATTTTTATCCATTCTCATATTAAATTTATTATTACCTTGCTAACGACTTCTCGTACTACGTGCTTCCGGCACACGTGGCGTGATATCCGGTACATGTGGCGTAGTCCATACATTACTATTTATTAAATCATATTATAATTCTGCTATCTCTATTTCTTTTGTTCATAATTTTTTAATAAATCTCGTTACATACAAACTCTACCAGAAATTAAAATAATACAGTCCACTTGCCTATCTTGTCCGTCTATTATCCTTGTTCTTAATACTATTCGATCTTTCTCTTCGCTCATCTCTATCCCAACAAGTTATTTTTCGAACATGCTATTTTTCGAGTAATTGAAGTTTTTGTGTACAAGTTCCTTCTTTATTTTAAAACCCTATATATTTTAAATACTTAAGTTTTAAATTAAATTGTAGAGCATTGAAAGAGCTTTAAAATGACCATGTTATAACATTTTAAAATTTTTTAGTTTTCGAGTAATTAATGTTTTTGTGTACAAAGTTCTTCTTTTTTATTAGACACCATATGTACTTTAAATACTTTTGCTTAACAGCATGTTGTCGGGCATTAAAAGAGCTTAAAAATGAATATTTTAAAACATTTTGAAAAAGGTTAATCTTTCAGAAATTACAGTTTATGTGTTCAGCTTTTTCTTTTCTTTTAGAAAACCTGTGAGTTTTAAATATTTAAGTTTTAAATCAAGCTGTAGAGCATTTAAAGAGCATTAAAATTTCAATATTAACACATTCTAAAATTTTCGTGTTTTCGAGAAATTGAAGTTTTTGTGTACAGATTCTTGCTTTTTTTTTAGATAACCTATAAGTTTTAAAAATTTAAGTATTAAATCAGGTTGTAGAGCATTTTAAGAGCTTTAATATGACAATATTAAAACATTTTAAAATTTGCTTTTTTTCGAGTAATTGAAGTTTTCGTTTAAAGGTTCCTTCTTTATTTTTTAAAACCCTATATATTATATATACTAAGGTTTTAAATCATGTTTTAGAGCATTAAAGAGCTTTAAAATGACCTTGTTATAACATTTTAAAATTTTTTAGTTTTTAAGTAATTAAAGTTTTTGTGTACAGATTCCTCCTAATTTTTTAAAAACCCTATATATTTCAAATTCTTAAGTTTTAAATTAGGTTGTAGAGCATTAAAAGAGTTTTAAAATGACCTTGTTATAACATTTAAAAATTTTTTAATTTTTAAGTAATTAAAGTTTTTGTTTACAGATTCCTCCTTTTTTTTTAAAAACCCTATATACTTTAAATACTTAAGTTTTAAATCATGTTTTAGAGCATTAAAAGAGCTTTAAGATTACAATGTTATAACATTTTAAAATTTCTTAGTTTTTGAGTATTTAAAGTTTTTGTGTACAGATTCCTTCTTTTTTTTTTAAAAACCCTATAAATTTTAAATACTTAAGTATTAAATCAGGTTATATAGCATTAAAAGAGCTTAAAAATGACCATGTTATAGCATTTTAGAATTTGTTATTTTTGAGTTATTAAAGTTGTTGTGTAAAAAGTACTTCTTTTTTCTTAGACACACTATGTATTTTAAATACTTTTGCTAAAGATCATGTTGTTGAGCATTAAAAGAGTTTTAAAATGGCTATTTTAAAACATATTGTAATAAGTTAGTCTTTGAGAAATTATAGTTTATGTGTACAGATTATTTATTTTGTTTTTTTTTTAAACCTATAAGTTTTAAATACTCAAGTTTAGCTTAAGATTTTAGAGCATTTTAAGAGCTTTAAAATGACAATAATTTAAAATTTTAAAATTTGCTTGGTTTCGAGTAATTGAAGTATTAGTGTTCAGGTTAATCCTTTTTTTTTAAAACCCTATATATTTTTACTTCTTATGTTTTAAATCAGGTTGTAGAGCATTAAAAGAGCTTTAAAATGACCTTGTTATAACATTTTAAAATTTGTTAGTTTTTAAGTAGTTAAAGTTTTTATGTACAGACTCCTTCTTTTTTTTTTAAAAACCCTATATATTTTAAATACTTCAGTTTTAAATCATGTTTTAGAGCATTAAAAGAGCTTTAAGATTACAATGTTATAACATTTACAATTTGTTAGTTTTCTAGTTATTAAAGTTTTTGTGTACAAAGTTCTTCCTTTTTTTTAGACATACAATTAATTTTAAATACTTTTGCCTAACAACATGTTGTTGGGAATTAAAAGAGCTTTGAAATTGCTATTTTAAAACATTTTAAAATTAGTTAGTCTTTGAGAAATTAAAGTTTATGTGTGCAGCTTCCTTCTTCTTTTTTAAACACCCTATATTTATTAAATAATTAATTTTAGAATCAAGTTTTAGGGCCTTAAAAAAGCTTTAGAATTACTGCTTTAAAATGACTACTTTAAAATGACTACTTTGAATTATTTTAAAATTTGCTTGTTTTCGAGTAATTGAAGTTTTTGTGTACAGATAACTTCTTTTTTTTTAAAAACCCTATATGTTTTAAATAATTTAGCTTTACATCACGTTGTTGGGCATTAAAAGAGCCTTAAAATCGCTATTTTATAACATTTTAAAATAAGTTTGTATTTGATAAATTATAGTTTATGTGTACAGCTTCTTTCTTTTTTTTATAAAACCTATAAGTTTTAAATATTTAAGTTATCAATCAGGTTGTAGAGCATTAAGAAAGCTTTAAAGTTACCATGTTATAACATTTTAACATTTGTTAGTTTTTGAGTAATTAAAGTTTTTATGTACAGATTCCTACTTTTTTTATATAAAAAAAAAAAAAACTCTATATATTTTAATTATTTAAGTTTAAATCAGGTTGTAGAGCATTAAAAGAGCTTTAAAATGACCATGCAATAACATTTTAAAATTTGTTAGTTTTTGAGTAAATAAAGTTTTTGTGTACAGATTCCTTCTTTTGTTTAGAAACCCTATATATTTTAAATACATAAGTTTTAAATAAGGTTATAGAGCATTAAATGAGCTTTAAAATAACCGCTTTAATATGACTACTTTAAAATGACTGCTTTTAATTATTTAAAAATTTTTTTTTTTTTGAGTAATTAAAGTTTTTAACTACAGACTACTTCTTTATTTTAAAAAACTCTATATATTTTAAATATTTTGATTTTAGATCAGGTTTTGGAGCATTTAAATAGCTTTAAAATGACCATATTATAACATTTTAGAATTTGTTAGATTTCGAGTTATTAAAGTTTTTGTGTAGAAAGTACTTCTTTTTTATTAGACACCCTATGTATTTTAATACTTTTGCTTAACATTACGTTGTTAAGCATTAAAAGAGCTTTAAAATTGCTATTTTAAAACATTTTAAAATTGGTTAGTCTTTGAGTATTTAAAGTTTTTACGTACAGATTCCCTCTTTTTTTAAAAAACTCTATATATTTTAAATATTTTAGTTTCATATCAAGTTTTGGATCATTAAAATATCTTTAAAATGAAAACGTTATAACATTTTAGGATTTGTTAGTTTTCGAGTTAACAAAGTATTTGTGTAAAAAGTTTGACACCATATGTATTTTATGTATTTTAAATACTTAACTTACCATCATGTTGTTAAACATTAAAAGTGCTTTAAAATTGCTATTTTAAATCATTTTAAAATTAGTAACTGTTTGGGAAATTAAAGTTTATGTGTACAGCTTCTTTTTTTTTTTGAAACCCTTTTAAGTTTTAAAAACTTAAGTTTAGCATAAGATTTTCGAGCAATTTAGGAGCTTTAAAATGACAATATTAAAACATTTTAAAATTTGCTTTTTTTCGAGTAATTGAAGTTTTTGTGTACAGGTTCTTTCTTTATTTTTTAAAAGTGTAGAGGAAATAATTAAAGAAAAAGAATGAGAAGGGTACCGAGCACCTTACAGTTGCCGTGTCCAGAGTTTCAATAATTATGTGACAAAATATGTTGTCTCCGCCTGCATGATCGATGGGAGCATCGAAATCAGCGATCATGTTGCCGGTCTTAAGCCCGGGAAAAGGAGGAAGGTTTTTGGGTCAGGCTAGCTCCCTACCCAACGTAAAAAAGGAAATTTGCTCAAAGTGAAAAATTTTTGCCTCGGAACAGGACGGATTCAAGGATGACGACCCATGCAAGTAAAAGGACAAAGAAATGGAAGAAAAAACATATATTGCGCTTGGCTACATGGAACATCAAGTCATTCAATAATAAAGATCAAGAAACCCTGAAAGAACTGAAAGATAATAACATCGATATTTGCGCCTTACAAGAAACCAAAAAGAAAGGCAAAGGGCAAATACAGTACGACGACTACTTAGTGGTCTATAGTGGAGTCGAAAAACAAATCAGGGCAAAAGAAGGGGTAGCTATCGCAGTGTCTAAGAAGTATCAAAATAACATACAAGAATGTAGTTACGTATCTTCACGTATCTTGGTTGTAAAAATGAAAGCGGAAGACCAAAAATTAAATATAGTGTCAATTTATGCACCCGAAGATAATAAACCGAAAGAAGAAAGAGAAGCCTTCTACGACCAACTACAAAATTTAGTCGGATCATTACCAAGTAACCAACAAATGATAATCCTTGGAGATTTCAACGCTCGCATCGGAAATGAAATAATACATGGAATAAAACAAAGGTTCAACGAAAACGTGTTAAATGACAATGGAGAACTAATGACACAGCTATGCACATTTAACGAGCTAAGGATTAATAATACATTTTACAATCATAAGGAACAATATAAATTTACATACAGCAACACCAGAGGCTTTAGGTCTACAATTGATTACATTGTTACTAACAGATACGTCCAACCAAACCAAATATTAGATATTAGGACATTAAACTCCGCGAATGTAGGAAGCGATCATAGCCTGCTATTAGCAAAAATAAGAATGAAGTTTAAACCCCAAAGAAATCTTGCACGAGCAACTCAAGAATTGAAAATAAACATCGAGTCACTATGGAACTTATCAACCAAACAACTATACGAGAACAGGTTGAAAGAAAAAATCGAAAAAAACCCAATAAAAGAAGAAGATAACATAAACATAGCCTGGAAGAAACTAAGAACCAACATTTTAGAAGCTGCATATGAAGCCCTGGGAACACGAGCTGTAAAAAACCGGGCTAGAATGATCAAAACTCCTTGGTTCCGCCCAGAGATTAAGGAAATATGCAAAAAAAAGAAAATGGCATACCTTAACTATAGGACATTAAGAACGCCTGAGTCATACAAAATGTATAGACGAATCCGGAATCAAACAGGGACATTAGTAAGGCAAACAAAGCAAAATTATTGGGAGATTTTTTCGAAAAGAATGGAGAGTGACTTCTATGGACTACAAAAACAAATCTGGCGATTTATTAGAAATCAAAGAAAGGAGGTCAATGAAATGATAGAAACAAACCAGATCACAAAAGAAAATTGGATTAACTATCTAACAGAGCTCTATAAATCAGAAGAACATCAAACGGAACTAAATACGCCAGAAATAATAACCAGAAGCGACATACAAATTGAGCCAAGTGATGTAGAAACAGCTATCCAAAGACTAAAGAATAGGAAGAGCTCAGGGCAAGATGGCATCCAAAATGAGTTAATAAAATATGGTGGCCAACGTCTCACACAACAACTAACATTCCTAATCCAAAAAATATTATACCAACACAAAATACTTGACGAATGGCGTACTAGCACAACTATAGTTATGTTTAAAAAAGGAGACAAACAGCTGCCTACAAACTACAGGGGAATAAACCTTTTAAACACTTCATTAAAACTAACAACAAAGATTATAACGAATAAAATTAACAGCTTAACAAATCTAGAAGACGAACAGCAAGGATTCAGATCAGGCAGATCGTGCACAGACGCGGTTTTCATCATAAGACAAATAACAGAAAAATCAATTGAATACAAAAGGCCAGCATATATGTGTTTCATTGATTTGGAAAAGGCATTCGACCGAGTGCAGCTAAAGGATGTTATACACCTCCTTTATAACCGGCAAATTCCGAACAATCTTATCAAGACCATAGAGGACATTTATAGAAACAATAAAATCCAAGCAAAGATAAATGGCGTCTTGACTGAACCGATTGATGCAGATCGTGGTATCCGACAAGGGGATTCCCTAAGTCCCTTGCTTTTTAACATCATTATGGACGAAATAATAAGAAACGTAAGACTGCTAAAAGGATATAAAATGGGCAGTGAAGAAATAACCATCCTATGCTATGCTGATGACGCTGTATTAGTGGCCGAAAATGAGGATGATCTACAACGTCTACTACACCGATTTAACTGCATAGCCAAATCATTCAACATGAAAATATCGGCCCAGAAAACAAAATGCATGACAACATCAAAGACACCGTTAAGATGCAAACTGGAAATTAAAGGGAAGGTTATTCAGCAGGAAATGAGATTTAAGTACCTAGGAATAGAAATCTCAGGATATGGTGATGTTGAAGCAGAGGTAAGAGAACAGACAATGAAGGCATCCAGAATAGCGGGTTGTTTGAACGACACAATATGGCGAAACAAAAACATTGACATAGAGACCAAAGCAAGAATTTACAAGGCAATGGTAAGACCTATTATGTCACATACCGCAGAAACTCGACCAGACACGGCGAAAACGAAACAGTTACTAGAGACAACCGAAATGAGAGTGCTTCGCAGAATAGTTGGAAAAACACTGCTGGATCGAGAGAGAAGCGAAGATATAAGAAGAACATGCAAAGTGGAAAACATCAACAAGTGGATACTAAAAAGGAAAAAAGAATGGAACAAACACATCAATAGAATGGACAACAGAAGAATTGTCAGAATTGCACGGGATAAGTCACCGGCAGGCCGCAGAAGCACGGGGCGCCCACGAAAACGATGGTGCGACAATTTAGCAGTGCAATAGGCAGAAAAACGTCGTTAAGGAACAGGCAATTTTCCTAAACTAAAGAAAGAAGAAGAAGAAGAAGAAGAAGAAAATATGTTGTGGCCACGTGTTGCCGTAATGAGTTTTCTGAGAAGTCTATTGTATAGTGAGAAGACTGATGAGCCGTATGGATTGTATTAATCCGGTGAGAAGACTTTAGAGATTGTATTAATCTCTTGAGATCCTGAGTAACGGAACGAGCTCAATAATGAAAAATTGAGAAGACCTTTGAACACGTCGTAACCGTTTTAGAAATTTGAATGTACTGAGATGGCTGCCGAAAAAGCCGGCGTTACGATGATTCTTCTAGGGAATGCTGGGAAAAGATACGTGTCTTCATAACGCCACAACTGTCACGTGGCGTCGTCTGATTTGAATGCTTACTCCCGAACATTCCGCCCGCCATCAGCAACAGGGTTGATGATGAGTTCGAAGTCCCTTTGTTGATTCACTGGAAGCACGGCGAGCTTGGCGATCGGCCTGGTGAGTGTGGTGGTTGCCGTTTTGAGAGACACCACCCTGGTGAGTCCGTCTTCCCCTGGCAACAGCTTGAGTACTCTGGCCATGGGCCATTTTCCTGGAGGCAACCGCTCATCTGTGAGCAGAACTAGAGAGCCGACTTGTATGTTTTTGTGAGGGTGCCTCCACTTTGAGATGGCTTGCAATCGCTGTAAGTATTGAGTTGACCACAAGCGCCAGAACTGCTGCATCCGCTGTTGGATTAATTGCCATCGGGACAGCCGATTGACCGAGACGTCTAGAAGTGAGTGTTCGGGGACCGCATTGAGAGCGGTCCCAATGAGAAAATGACCTGGGGTGAGCACTGTCGTGTCCTCAGGGTCATCGCTGAGTGGTTCGAGAGGTCCTGAGTTGAGAATGGCTTCTATTTGAGTGAAGAGCGTGGATGCTTCCTCGAAAGTGAGTAATTTATCTCCGACCGTGAGCTCGACGTGGAACTTCAATGATTTGACTGCCGCTTCCCACTTACCACCCATGTGAGGCGCGGCTGGAGGTTTAAAGTGCCACTGTGTGTTGTCTTGCGCCAGTAGAGCGGAGAACTTGAGATGTCCAGGTGAGCTGTCAGTGAAGCATCGCTTGAGTTGCGCCTCTGCGCCCAAAAAATTGGTTCCGCAATCGGAATAGAGAGCGGATGGAGTCCCGCGTCTTGAGGTGAATCTTCGGTACGTTGAGATGAACCCTTCCGAAGTGTAGTCGGAGACCACCTCAAGGTGAGTAGCCGATGTTGTGAGACAAACAATCACGCAGATCCATCCTTTGTACGTTTTTGCCCCGCGGCCTCGCCATGTTTTGAGCGTGAGTGGTCCAGCGTAGTCGATCCCCGTGTGTGAGAAGGGGCGTGATGGTGTGACACGCGCCAGAGGTAGTTGGCCCATCAGCTGCTGGGCACGGATCCCCCTGTGGCGAGCACAGATCACACACCTGAGAATATGAGATTTTACTGGGGCTCGACCACCGACGATCCAATAGAGCTGTCTGATAAGTGCTAGAGTTGTCTGAGTTTCTCCGTGCATCGTCTTTTTGTGAGCGTGAGCAATGATAAGTTCTGAGAGTCTTGAGGTCCGGGGAAGGATCGCAGGATGTTTCGTGTCATACGAGAGCTCTGTCTGATCTTCTGAGACGACCGCCCACTCTGAGCACACTTTCATTGTCGATAAAGGCGGTTAGTCGGCTGAGTGGGTGTGAGCTTGGCAAGTGAGATTGTCGTCTGAGCAGAGCGAGTTCATCCTGGAAGTATGCTGCCTGAGTTGCCTTGACCCAAAAGAGTCGTGAGTCTTCCAGATCTGCAGCTGAGATGAGAATTGCTGGAGTTGAGTCAATCCTCCGTGAGAGTTTCTTGATTGCTCTGCGACAGAGTGAGGTGATCCTAAGTAACTTGTTGAGTGTCGAGAGCTTGTAAATGAGATCCCAGTGATATTCAGGAATGGACCGTACTGAGTGATGTGCAACACTTGCCCGAGTTTCCTGAGCACATATATCATCTGGAGCTTCATCAGGTTGAGCAGGTCATGAGTCTTCCGAGTGAGTCATCCATGGTGGTCCCGTCCACCATAGTGTGTGTTCTTCAAGCTGATCTGTGGTTATTCCACGCGATGCACAGTCAGCTGGATTTGAGGTGCCTGGTACATGCCTCCAATGAGCAGTCTTTGTGAGATCCTGTATCTTGCTTACGCGGTTGCGCACGTAATCCTTCCATTTGGAAGGGTGAGCCTTGATCCATTTGAGTGTCACTTGAGAGTCCGTCCACAAATGTATGTTTGTAACAGTCATGTTTAAAGTAGCGTAATCATGATTAATTAGCGTGAAGAGTAGCAGCGCTGCTGAGAGTTCTAGCCTCGGGATGGTTAGCTGTTTGAGTGGAGCGACCTTTGTTTTTGAGCAGACGAATGAGACGTTGGCGCCAGTGGACGGTGAGTTGACGATCAAATACACAACGGCTCCCATTGCGAATTGAGATGCATCAGCGAGTCCGTGCAGTTCAACCGTTGACTGAGCAAACGTGTTAAAACACCGCGGGATTGAGAGTCTGGCCAGACTGGTGAGATCCTGTCTGATGCTGAGCCATTGAGTTGTGAGTGGTTCTGAAAGTGCGTCGTCCCAGTTGAGAGTGTGCAACCAAAGAGATTGAAGAAAAATCTTCGCTCTGATGATAACTGGTGACGCGAATCCCAATGGATCAAATATTTGTGCTACTTCTGATAAGACGAGGCGTTTTGAGAATCTGTTGAGATGAGTTGGCGAGATGGCTGAAAAGTTGAAAGTATCTTCCTGAGATGACCAGCGTATTCCCAGGATTTTGGTGTCGCAACCGTCAAATGAGATGTCTGCGTCCTTGCCACTTTTAGAAGGGAGCTCCACCAATAGCTGACTAGATGTGGAATGCCACTTAGCCAGTGGGAAGCCGCCCGCGTGGCACAGCCGTATGAGTTGATGAGCAGTCTGAATCAGGTCTTCTACTGAATCTGCTCCCCCGAAAATATCATCGACGTATCGACCGTGAGTGATTGGTTTCACAGCGAGTGGGTAACTTGAACCTTCATCTTCCACTAGTTGAAGCAGAGTTCTTACTGCCAAGAACGGAGCTGACTTGGTTCCATATGTAACCGTGGTGAGTTGGAAGTGAGATTCCTTGAGCTGTTCGTCTACCCACAATATTCGTTGGAGATCCCAATCGTCTGAGTGTATCTTGATCTGTCGATACATCTTCGTGATATCCGTGGCGAACAGATATTTACGGCGGCGTATCCAGATGAGCAGGTCGAAGAGATTGAGCATCAAATTTGGACCAGCGTGCATGAGATCATTGAGAGAGTATCCCGTGGAGGTTGTGCTTGAGCCATTGAAGACCACTCGGAGCTTAGTGGTTGAGCTGTCTGGTTTGAGAACTCCGTGATGCGGCAGATAGTAGTGTCGTCTTCTGTCTGTTGAGTTGTCTACGAGTTTGGTCATTTAACCAGCCTTCTCGTACTCTCTCATGAACTGCATGTACCGTTGCTGATATAAATGATCTCTGCGAAACCGGGTGAGTGTTCGTTGTAAACATGCGTGAGCAGTGTGTTGAGAATCGCCCAAGAGCTTCGGAGAAGAGTTGAGAGGTATCCTGACGATGTAACGCCCTGTCAGGTCTCTCGCATGAGTCGTCTTGAAGTGGTGTTCACACTCCAGTTCCTCAGGGGTGAGTTGACCGTCATTTACGGTTGACTGAGTGAATAGTCGCGAAACTTCGGACACACTACGATAAAGTGATCCTGTCCACAACAATCACATGGATACGTTGAGCGGGACTGAGTTGACTGAGTAGACTGAGCTGACTGTTGAGACGGCTGAGTGACAGGTTTAGGAGAGTTGGCTCGGGGCTGTTGAGATGCCTGATGGACAACGACGCGCTTGGGCACCGGTGTCTTCGACGCATTGAGCTGAGCTGTCGTATGGATCGCGTTCTCCATTATGTTTTCTAGCATGCGAGCCTGAGCCAAGAGAAATTCCGTGAGCTGACTAAGTGATGGGAACTCATCGGTAGATGTTAATGATGTTTCCCATCTCTCGCGCGTGTCTCGGTCGTGCAGCCCACTGGCGAGCGTCACTAAGAGACACACATCAGTGCTGGCATGCTTGAGTGCCTGAGTCGTCTCGTTGATGATATTGAGCAACTTCGTTAGTGAGCTGGCCTGCCGCTTTTGCATGGGTTTCAGGTTGAGCAGTCTCTCGAGCTGGGCCTTAATTATGAGTCGCCTGTTCTCAAACCGGTTGTTGAGAAGTGACCATGCTGCGGCATAGGATGAGTGGTCTGGCGTGAGATTCAGAATGAGCTCTGACGCATCACCCTGCATTGCGGCCTTGAGATACTGGAATTTCTCGAGGTCGCTGAGATCTGATCGACTCCCGATGACCGAGATGAACATGGCCTTGAAATCTGGCCATTTGCGCGCGTGACAGGCATGATCAAGATGATGAGACTTTCTTATGAGCGGTCTAACAGACGAACAAGCCGAATAGTAAACGCACTACACGCGTGGGAGAGAGTGAGTCGACACTATACCTCACGGCGCGCGAACGCGAGAGAGTGAGTTATAGAGGGCGATAATCTCGTTGAGCACTACACGAGCGAGCAAGAGAGAAGAAACTAGCTTCGCAACGCACGAATTGCGAGCGAGCGAGAGAGTTATCACTAGATTCGCACTAACGCGAGCGAGCAAGAGATGGCGATAATCTCGCTGAGTATGTAGCGTGTTCGTAGATATGCAATAATAATTAATTCACTAGGGAAGAATATTATTAGAATATTTTTATATTTTTAACGTATCAAAAAGGATTTTACAAAATATATATTATAAACTTAACAAATGTAACAAAGAGAAAACGGAAGTAGTGATTAGAGTTCAGTCTTTTTGTCGCTGCTAGTAAAACGCGTGTGTCTCGTTCGGTGGTTGTAACGGAAGCGCGCGAATGGTAGCGGCTGTTCATATACTTGGTGCTTTTTTAATTCTTTGGTTTCGTCACTAGCGGCGTGACGGTAAGAGTGCCGGTGGCGCCAAGCTTTGGCGTGACGGCCACAATACTCCCCCTCAAGTCTCTTGAGACGGTAAGTTGAAGGAGACTTTCTTCTTAACATATGTTTTGGTTGGTATATTGGTTGTTGCTGACCAGTGGTGTTCAGGCATTGGATTGATTACTGTAGGTTGAGCGTCGTTTTCTGTGTCCGTTTTTGATATATAGGCAGGTTTCAATCTGTCAATGTTAATATCCTTAAGCGTACCATTTATGTCTAATTCAAAAATTGTATCAGATTTTCTCCTTGTAATTTTGTATGGTCCTCGATAGGGTTATTCTAGCGGTGCTTTGACATGATCTGAGCGAATAAATACATGAGTACAAGTATGGAGGTTTTTTGGAATAAATATCCTTGATTTTATATGATGAGCTGTTGGTGTCGGTCTCAATCCTCTCATGTATTCACGATGCTTTTCTACAAAGATCTGTGGATTAGCTGCAGAGTCATTGTTAATGAAAAATTCACCTGGAATGCGTAAGGTAGTTCCATAAAGCATCTCAGCTGGTGAGGCTTGTAAATCTTCCTTGTAGCTGTTACGGAGTCCAAGTAATACTGTGGAAAGTATTTCTGTCCAAGGTTTTGGTGAACACATTAATGAAGATTTAAATGTGCGATGCCATCGTTCGATCATACCATTTGATTGTGGGTGGTAAGGTGTTGTGCGTTGTCTATTGCAACCGATGAATCTTGTGAAGGCCTGGAACAAGGATGACTCGAATTGTGAACCTTGATCAGTTGTTATTGTAGTAGGCGTGCCATAATGTGCGATCCAGTGGTCGAAGAGTGAAGTAATGATGGTATCTGCTGTAGTATCTTTTAATGGAATTGCAACAGGCCATCTGGAGAAACGGTCAATGATAGTCAAACAGTATTTGAAATTATTGTATTCAGGTAGTACTATGATGTCCAAGTGTATGTGTTTAAATCGATCATCCGGTATGTTGATGTGTTGAGGTGGAGTGTGTGTGTGTCGTTGTACTTTGGAAAGTTGGCATGGTATGCATTCATTTGATCAAGTATTTGTATCTTTGTTGATGCTTGGCCATACAAACTTCTGTCGTAGTTGTCGTGAAGTTGCTTTCTTGCTTGGATGCGAAAGTCCATGAATGATGTTAAAGGCAGTTTTACGGAGAGTAGCAGGAAGATAAGGTCGGATGATTCCAGTCGATACGTCACAGTAAATACCAGTGTTGTCAAGTTTGAGTTTATTTAACTGTAGAGAAGTAGTATTGTTTCTGAGTATTTCTGTAAGTTCAGTGTCGTCTTGTTGGTGTTGTTGAATTGTTTGATAGTCTAACGTCGTTGGTATGTCGATTGTGTTGATTCTTGAAAGAGTGTCAGCAGCTACGTTTTCCTCACCCTTTACGTAGACTATGTCCGTTGTAAACTGTGAGATGTAGTCTAATTGTCTAAGTTGTCGTTCAGATGCCTTTCCTAGTTTTTGTGAGAAGGCGTAAGTCAGTGGTCTGTGATCTGTTCGTATTGTAAACTGTCGTCCTTCTAAGAGGTGTTTGAAATGTTTGGTGCTAGCAAAAATGGCAAGAAGTTCTCTGTCGTACGTGCTGTACCGTTTTTCAGTTTCTGTCAGTTTCCGTGAGAAAAATCCAATCGGTCTCCATTGGTTGTCATGTTCTAGCTGTTCAAGCGTTGAGCCGATTGCTGTGGTTGAAGCGTCTGTCGTGAGTCGTAGTTTTGCAGTTTGAATTGGATAATAGTTAAGAGTTACAGAGGAAAGTGCTTTTTTGCAATCATGGAAGGACTGTTTTGAGATTTCAGTCCAGGAGATAGGAGTTTTGTCTTTTTTTTTTGAATTTTTAAGATAGACTGTAAGAGGCAGTTGCAACTGCGCTGCGTTTTTAATGCAAGGTCGATAGTAGTTGAACATGCCAAGAAATTTCCGAAGTTCCAAGACTGTTGATGGGAGTGGAAAATCGTCAATAGCTTTTACTCTATCAGGATTTGGATGATATCCCTCACCGCTGATGTGATAGCCAAGAAAAGGTACTTGTTCCTGTCCAAAAATGCATTTGTTGACATTGATTGATAGTTTGTGATCATGTAGTTTCTGGAAGACTTGTTGTAGATGGTCAGTGTGTTGTTTGTGATTTTCAGACATGACCAGAATGTCATCAATATAAATGAATACAAAGTCCAACTCCCTAAATATGTAGTCAATATATCTTTGAAATGTTTGAGTAGCGTTTTTCAATCCAAATGGCATTCCAACGTACTCGTATAATCCCCAAGGTGTTGTAATGGCTGTTTTTTGTATGCTGTTCTCATTGACTGGTATTTGGTGGTAAGCTCTTGTTAAATCGATGGTTGAAAAGACTTTTTTACCGTGAATATTTAAGAATAGGTTTTGAATTAATGGTGGTGAGTATTTGTCTGGTACTGTGATACTGTTTAGTTTGCGGTAGTCACCACATAGTCTGTATGTATTGTCTTTTTTCTTAGTCAGATGTATTGGACTTGCCCAAGGGCTGCTGGATGGCCGTATTACTCCATTGTCCAGGAGTCTGTGTATCTCAGCTCTAGCTGCAGTTGCTTTTTCCCCAAAGAGTTTACGTGGACGTTCAGTAACAGGTGGTCCTACAGTGACGATGGTGTGACTGAACGCACTCTTTGCGTCTGGCAAAAAGAAATTGGGTTTAGTGATATCAATGTATTTTGATAGCAAACCTGCAAATGGCATGTTGTGGCTGACGGTTGATATGCTGTGGATTGTCGTCTTAGTAGCTGTGCCTGGGATTGAGAGCATGGTGTTTCTGTCTATTAACTTTCCGTGTCGTATATCTATTAATAGGCCATAGTGTGCTAAAAAGTCCGCACCAAGTATGGCTGTGATGACCTCAGCGATAATGAAAGTCCATTTGAAAGGACGTTTAAGACCTAGATCGAGAGTAATAGATTTGGTGCCATATGTTTTGATGTTTGATCCGTTTGCAGCGTATAAGCTTAGATGTTGTGCTGTTAGTTTCTCTTTGCAAAGCCTGCGAGGAAAGATAGTGACCATGGAGCCTGTGTCGACCAGATATTTTACATGAGTGCGTCTGTCGTAGACGTGGAGACGGGTTTCTGTCTTTTGTGATGAAATGGTGCTGCCCTGGTCCGTCTGTGCCGCGGACAGCATTTCTAGTTTCCCTGTTTGTCCTTCATCTGTGAGAAGCTACAAGGCAGTAAGCAGCGTTGTTCATTTATGCCGAAACGGCGATGATAATAGCAGATCCCCTCCTGGGAGCGTGATCGGCTGGGAGATCGTTGACCTTGGTACACCGAACGGCTGCGACTGCGTCTGTAGTTGTTGTTATTAGATTGAGCGAGTCTGAGCTCATTGCTTGGGCTGTCTAATCTCAAAATGAGGCTATTTAATTTTTCTTCTAAAATATCCATCCTTGTATCCCTAACGCTTTGGTTCCCAAAAACGGCGTTACGGTGCGAGACGGCCATCACACCCGATTCCGCGCAACTTTCCAGCATCGCATCCGCCACGTCCGCCAACTTTCCTAGAGGAACTTCTGTACAACCAACTAAGTATGTTCGAATATTTGTGGGCATGCTTTGGAGGAATTTGGTACGAAGAAATTCTTCATGGACCAAATCACCGGTCAGATTGCGCATTTCCCGTAGGAATTGTGACGGTTGTCTGTCGCCCAATTGTAGTTCATTGAGGAATCTTAAAATTTGTTTCTGTTTCGAATCTGTCAATCTTTGTAATATGAGTTCTTTAACAGCATTATACTTATCTCCTTCCGGTGGTTTTCGAAGAAAGTCTGATATTTTGTCCATGACATCAGGAGTCAATGCCTCGAAGAGAAGTTCGAACTTCCTGGCGTCCGAAGTGATACGTCTGTTCTTAAAGATATGCTCGATTTGTTGGAACCAAATGTCCGGCATACTGCTCAAGAATGTTGGTAATCTGACTGTAACCTCGTTTACTGAATCAGCTGTAGTTGTGGTTGTGGGATTGCTGGCTGTTTCCGCTCCAAAGGTCGCCTGTTGGGAAGTGGACGCCTCTTGTGGCATTCGCCTCGTGTTCTCCGCCATGTTGGCCGCGTCTTCGTTCCGTCCTGCGGCTCTTGTGACTGGTGGTGAGCGAGTCAAATCGAACGACATGTTTTTGTAGATTTTCTTTTCTTTGATAATGATCCTCTTTTATACTAAGAATGCACGTGGTTGCACAATCCCTTTTGATCACGTCGGGGTCACCAATTGTAGCGTGTTCGTAGATATGCAATAATAATTAATTCACTAGGGAAGAATATTATTAGAATATTTTTATATTTTTAACGTATCAAAAAGGATTTTACAAAATATATATTATAAACTTAACAAATGTAACAAAGAGAAAACGGAAGTAGTGATTAGAGTTCAGTCTTTTTGTCGCTGCTAGTAAAACGCGTGTGTCTCGTTCGGTGGTTGTAACGGAAGCGCGCGAATGGTAGCGGCTGTTCATATACTTGGTGCTTTTTTAATTCTTTGGTTTCGTCACTAGCGGCGTGACGGTAAGAGTGCCGGTGGCGCCAAGCTTTGGCGTGACGGCCACAAGTACGATGCGAGCGATCACGAGAAGACACTTGGTTCGCAACGCACGAACGCGAGTGAGCGATAGAGATGGCGCTAATCTTGATGAGCACTACACGAGCGACCAAGAGAGAAGACACTAGCTTCGCAGCGCACGAATCGCGAGCGAGCGAGAGAGCTGTCGCTAGATTCGCACTAACGCGAGCGAGCAAGAGATGGCGATAATCTCGCTGAGTACGATCGTAACGGAGCGAGTGAGATGGCACTATCCTCGCTTTGCACGAACGCGAGAAAGACTTCCGCTAAAGACGCGCACGAGATACAGTGAGACGGCAATATACCGCACGGCGCACGAACGTGAGCGAGGAAAAGAGACGGCACTACACGCACTTCACACTATTTCGTATAATTGGCAATTGTAAGAATGCCCGATCCGGCTCGAAGGACCAAATGTTGAGGAAATAAATTAAAAATTAGAATGAGAAGGGTACCGAGCACCTTACAGTTGCCGTGGTCAGAATTTCAATAATTATGTGACAAAATAGGTGGTGGCCACGTGTTGCCGTAATGAGTTTTCTGAGAAGTCTATTGTATAGTGAGAAGACTGATGAGCCGTATGGATTGTATTAATCCGGTGAGAAGACTTTAGAGATTGTATTAATCTCTTGAGATCCTGAGTAACGGAACGAGCTCAATAATGAAAAATTGAGAAGACCTTCGAACACGTCGTAACCGTTTTAGAAATTTGAATGTACTGAGATGGCTGCCGAAAAAGCCGGCGTTACGATGATTCTTCTAGGAAATGCTGGGAAAAGATACGTGTCTTCATCACGCCACAACTGTCACGTGGCGTCGTCTGATTTGAATGCTTATTCCCGAACAAAAAGCATACATATTTTAAATACTTAAGTTATTAATCAGGTTGTAGAGCATTAAACGAGCTAAAAAAAGACCATGGCATAACATTTAAAAATTTGTTAGTTTTCGAGTAATTAAAGTTTTCGTGTACAAAGTTCTTCTTCTTTTTTAAAAACCCTATATATTTTAAATACTTTTGCTTAAAATCATGTTGTTGGGCATTAAAAGAGCTTTAAAATTGCTATTTTAAGTCATTTTAAAATAAGTGACTATGTGGGAAATTAAAGTTTATGTATACACCTTCTTTCTTTTTTTTGGTAACCTTTTAGGTTTTAAAAACTTAAGTTTAGCATAAGATTGTAGAGTATTTTAAAAGCTTTAAATTGACAATATTAACACATTTTAAAATTTTCGTGTTTTCGAGTAATTGAAGTTATTGTGTACAAATTTCTTCTTTTTTTTAAAAATCGTATATATTTTAAATACTTAAGTTTTAAATCAGGTTGTAGAGCATTAAAAGAGCTTTAAAATGACAATATTAAAACATTTTAAAATTTGCTTTTTTTCGAGTAATTGAAGTTTTTGTTTACGGATTCCTTCTTTTTTTTAAAAAACCCTATATATTTTAAATACTTACGTTTTAAATCAGGTTTTAGAGCTTTGAAAAAGCTTTAAAATGACAGTGTTATAACATTTAAGAATTTGTAAGTTTTCGAGTTATTAACGTTTTTGTGTACAAAGTACTTCTTTTTTATTAGACACCCTACGTATTTTAAATACTTTTGCTTAACAGCATATTGTTGGGCATTAAGAGAGCTTAAAAATGGCTATTTTAAAACATTCTTAAAAAGGTTAGTCTGTGAGAAATTAAAGTTTATGCGTACAGCTATTTCTTTTTTTTTTTAAACCTATGTATAATAAATACTTATGTTTAGCATAAGATTTTAGAGCATTATAAGAGCTTTAAAATGACCATGTTATAACATTTTAAAATATGGTAGTTTTTGAGTAATTAAAGTTTTTGTGTACAGATTCCTTATTTTTTTTTAAAAACCCTATATATTATAAATACTTTTGCTTAAAATCATGTTGTTGGGCATTAAAAGGGCCTTAAAATTGCTATTTTAAATCATTTTAAAATAAGTGACTATTTGGGAAATTAAAGTTTATGTATACACCTTCTATCTTTTTTTTGGTAACCTTTTAGATTTTAAATACTAAAGTTTAGCATAAGATTGTAGAGTATTTTAAGAGCATTAAATTGACAATATTAACACATTTTATAATTTTCGTGTTTTCGAGTAAATGAAGTTATTGTGAAAAGATTCCTTCTTTTTTTCAAAAAACCCTATATATTTTTAATACTTAAGTTTTAAATTAGATTGTAGAGCATTAAAAGAGCTTTAAAATGACCATGTTATAACATTTTAGAATTTGTTAGTTTTCGAGATATTAACATTTTTTTGTACAAAGTACTTCTTTTTTATTAGACACCCCATGTATTTTAAATACTTTTGCTTAATAGCATTTTGTTGGGCATTAAGAGAGCTTAAAAATGGCTATTTTAAAACATTCTTAAAATGGTTTGTCTGTGAGAAATTAAAGTTTATGCGTACAGCTATTTATTTTTTTTTTTAAACCTATGTATAATAAATACTTATGTTTAGCATAAGATTTTAGAGCATTATAAGAGCTTTAAAATGACAATATTATAAGATTTTAAAATTTGCTATTTGTCGAGTAATTAAAGTTTTTGTTTACAGGTTCCTTCTTTATTTTTTTAAACCCTATATATTTTAAATACTTAAGTTTTAAATCAGGTTGTAGAGCATTGAAAAAGCTTCAAAATGACCATGGTGTATGATTTTAGAAATTGTTAGTTTTCGAGTAATTAAAATTTTGTTTACAAAGTCCTTCTTCTTTTTTAGACACCCTATGTATTTTAAATACTTTTGCTTAACATCATGTTGTTGGGCATTAAAAGAGCTATAAAATGGATATTTTAAAATATTTTGAAATAGGTTAGTCTTTGAGAAATTATAGTTTATGTGTACAGATTCTTTCTAAGTTTTTAGAAAACTTATAAGTTTTAAATATTTAGGTTTTAAATCAAGTTGTAGAGCTTTTCAAGAGCTTTAAAATGACAATATTAACACATTTTAAAATTTTCGTTTCTTCGAGTAATTGATGATTTTGTTTACAGATTCCTTCTTATTTTAAAAAACCCTATATATTTTAAATACATAAGTTTTAAATTAGATCGTAGAGCATTAAAAGAGCTTTAGAATGATCATGGTGTAACATTTTAGAAATTGTAAGCTTTCGAGTAATTAAAGTTTTGTGTACAAAGTTTTTCTTCTTTTTTAGACACTCTATGTATTTTAAATACTTTTTCTTAACATTATTTTATTGGGCATTAAAAAAGCTTAAAAATAGCTATTCTAAAACATTTTGCAAAATGTTAGTCTTTGAGAATATAAAGTTTATGTGTACAGCTTTTTCTTTTCTTTTTTAAAACCTATGTATATTAAATACTTATGTTTAGCATAAGATTTTAGAGCATTATAATAGCTTTAAAATGAATATGTTATAACATTTTAAAGTTTGTTGATTTTTGAGTAAATAATGTTTTTGTGTACAAAGTTCTTCTTCTTTTTTAGACACAATATGTATTTTAAATACTTTTGCTTAACATAATGTTGTTAGGCCTTAAAAGAGCTTTAAAATTTCTATTTTAAATCATTTAAAAATTAGTGACTCTTTGGAAATTTAAAGTTTATGTGTACAGAATCATTTTTTTTTTTTGAAAAACTGTTAAGTTTAAAATACTTAAGTTTTACATAAGATTGTAGAGCATTTTAAGAGCTTTAAAATGACAATATTAACACATTTTAAAATTTTCGTGTTTTCGAGTAATTGAAGTTATTGTGTACAGATTCCTTCTTTTTTTTAAAAAACCCTATATATTTTAAATACTTCATTTGTAAATTAAATTGTAGAGAATTTAAAGAGCTTTAGAATGACCATGGTGTTACATTTTAGAATTTGTTAGTTTTCGAGTAATTAAAGTTTTGTGTAGAAAGTTCTTCTTTTTTCTTAGACACTCTATATATTTTAAATACTTAAGTTTTAAATTATATTGTAGAGCAATAAAAGAGCTTTATAATGACCATGGAGTAACATTTTAGAATTTTTTTGTTTTTGAGTAAATAAAGTTTTGTGTACAGATTCTTTCTTTTTTTTAAAAAACCCTATGTATTTTAAATACTTAAGTTTTGATCAGGTTTTAGAGCATTAAAATAGCTTTGAAATGACCGTAGTATAACATTCTAGAATTTGTTAGTTTTCGAGTTAATAACGTTTCTGTGCACAAAGTACTTCATTTTTTTTAGACACTCTATGTATTTTAAATACTTTTGCTTAGCATCATGTTGTTGGGCATTAAAAAAGCTTAGAATCTGCCATTTTAAAACATTTTGAAATAGGTTAGTCTTTGAGAAATAAAATTTTTTTTGTACAAAGTTCTTCTTCTTTTTTAGACACCCTATGTATTTTAAATACTTTTGTCTAACATTATTCTTGTGGGCATTAAAAGAGCTTCAAAATAGCTATTTTAAAACATTTAAAAATAAGTAAGTCTTTGAGAAATTATAGATTATGTGTAGAGATTCTTCCTTATTTTTTAGAAACCCTTTAAATTTTAAATATTTACGTTTTAAAACAGGTTGTAGAGCATTAAAGGAGCTTTACAGTAACCATGTTATAACATTTTAGAATTTGTTATTTTTCGAGTAATTAAAGTTTTTGTGTACAGATTTCTTCATTTTTTTAAAAATCCTATATAATCTATATACTTAATTTTTAAATCGGGTTTTAAATCATTAAATGAGCTTTAAAATGACAATGTTATATCATTTTAGAATTTGTTATTTTTCGAGTTATTACCGTTTTTGTGTACAAACATCTTCTTTTTTATTAGACACCCTTCTGTATTTTAAATACTTTTGCTTAACAACATGATGTTGGGCATTAAAAACGCTTAAAAACTGCTATTTTAAAACATTTTGCAATAGGTTAGTCTTTAAGAAATTAAAGTTTACTTGTACAGCTTTTTCTTTTTTTTTTTAGAAAACCTATGTATAATAAATACTTATGTTTAGCACAAGATTTTAGAGCATTTTAAGAGCTTTAAAATGACAATATTAAAACATGATAAAATTTGCTTTTTTTCGAGTAATTGAAGTTTTTGTGTACTTGTTCCTTCTTTATTTTTTAAAACCCTATGTATTTTAAATACTTAAGTTTTAAATCAGGTTGTAGAGCATTGAAAGAGCTTTAAATAATCATGTAATAACATTTTAAAATTTGTTAGTTTTTGAGTAATTAAAGATTTTGTTTTCAGATTCCTTCCTTTTTTTTAAAGACCCTATATATTCTAAATACTTAAGTTTTAAATCATGTTGTAAGGCATTAAAATAGCTTTAAAATGACCATGTTATAACATTTCATAATTTGTTAGTATTAGAGTAATAAATGTTTTTGCTTATAAAGTTCTTCTTCTTTTTTTGACACCCTATGTATTTCAAATACTTTTGCCTAACATCATGTTTAAAGGCATTAAAAGAGCTTTAAAATGGCTATTTTAAAACATTTAAAAATAAGTAAGTCTTTGAGAAATTATAGTTTATGTGTACAGCTTCTTTCTTTTTTTTAGAAAACCTGTAAGTTTTAAATATTTACGTTTTAAATCAGGTAGTAAAACATTAAAAGAGCTTTAAAATGACCATGTTATAAATTTTTAAAAATTGTTAGTTTTTGAGTAATTGAATTTTTTGTGTACAGATTCCTTTTTTTTTAAAAACCTTATATATTTTAGATACTTAAGTTTTGATCAGGTTTTAGAGCATTAAAAAAGCTTTAAAATAACAATGTCATAACAATTTAGAATTTGTTAGTTTTCGGGTTATTAACGTTTTTGTGTACAAACTACCTCTTCTTTATTAGACACCCTATTTATTTTAAATAATTTTGCTTTACATTATGTTGTTGGGAATTAAAAGAGCTTTAAAATGGATATTTTAAAACATTTTAAAGTAAGTATGTCTTTGAGAAATTATAGTTTATGTGTACATATTCTTTTTTTTTTTTATATAGAAAACCTATAAGTCTTAAATATTTAAATTTAAATAAAGTTGTGGAGAATTTCAACAGCTTAAAAATGACAATATTAACACATTTTAAATTTTCGTGTTTTCGAGTAATTGAAGTTTATGTGTACAGATTTATTCTTTTTTTTTAAAAAATCCAATATATATTTTAAATACTTAAGTTTTTAATTTGATTGTAGAGCATTAAAAGAGCTTTAGAATGACCGTAGTGTAAAATATTAGAATTTGTTAGTTTTCAAGTAATTAAAGTTTTGTTTAAATAGATCTTCTTTTTTTTTCGACATTTTATGTATTTTAAATACTTTTGCTTAACATCATGTTGTTAGGCATTAAAAGAGCTTTAAAATTGCTATTTAAAATCATTTTAAAATTAGTGACTGTTTGGGAGATTAAAGTTTATGTGTACAGCATTTTTTCTTTTTTTTTGAAAACCTTTTAAGTTTTAAAAACTTAAGTTTAGCATAAGATTTTCGAGCATTTTAAGAGCTTTAAAATGACAATATTAAAACATTTTAAATATTGCTTTTTTTCGAGTAATTGAAGTTTTGTGTACAGATTCTTTCTTTTTTTTAAAAAACCCTATGTATTTTAAATATTTAAGTTTTCAATCAGGTTGTAGAGCATTAAAAGAGCTTTAAAATGACCATGTTATAACATTTTAAAATTTGTTAGTATTCGAGTTATTAAGGTTTTTGTGTACAAATTCCTTCTTTTTTATTAGATACCCTATGTATTTTAAATACTTAAGCTTAACATTACGTTGTTAAGCATTAATAGAGCTTTAAAATTGCTATTTTAAAAGTTTTTAAAATTAGTTAGTCTTTGAGTAATTAAAGTTTATGTGTACAGCATCTTTCTTTTTTTTTTAGATAATCTATAAGTTTTAAATATTTAAGTTTTCAATCAGGTTGTACAGCATTAGGAGAGCATTAAAACTACTATGTTATAACATTTTGGAATTTGTTTGTTTTCGAGTTAATAAAGTTTTTGTATAGAAAGTTCATCTTTTTTATTGAACACCCTATGAATTTTGAATACTTTATCTTAACATCATGTTTTTAGGAATTTAAAGACCTATAAAATTACTATTTTAAAACATTTAAAAATTAGGTAATCTTTGAGAAATTAAAGTTTATGTGTACAGCTTCTTTCTTTTTTTTTATAAAACCTATAAGTTTTAAATATCCAAGTTTTTAATCAGGTTTTAGAGCATTAGGAGAGCTTTAAAATGACCATGTTATAACATTTTAAAATTTGTTAGTTTTTGATTATTTGAAGTTTTTGTGTACAGATTCATTCTTTTATTTACAAACCTTATATATTATAAATATTTTAGTTTTAAATAAGGTTGTGGAGTATTAAAATAGCTTTGAAATGACCAATTTAACAGCATTTTAGAATTAGTTAGTATTCTATTTTTTTAAGTTTTTATGTGCAAAGTTCTTCTTTTTTTTAGACACTCTATGTATCTTAAATACTTTTACTTAACATCATGTTATTAGGCATTTAAAGAGCATTAAAATAGCTATTTTAAAACATCTTAAAATAAGTTAGTCTTCGAGAAACTATAGTTTATGTGTACAGCTTCTTTCTTTTTTTTTTTATAATTCTATAAGTTTTAAATATTTAAGTTTTCAATCAAGTTGTAGGGCATTAAGAGAGCTTTAAAATACCCATGTTATAACATTTTAAAATTTGTTAGTTTTTGATTAATTGAAGTTTTTGTGTACAGATTAATTCTTTTATTTAGAAACCCTATATATTATAAATACTTTAGTTTTAGATTAGGTTGTTGAGTAATAAAATAGCTGTGAAATAACCATGTTATAGCATTTTAGAATTAGTTAGTATTCGAGTTACTAAAGTTTTTGTGTGCAAAGTACTTCTTTTTTTTTAGAAACTCTATGTATTTTAAATACTTTTTCATAACATCATGTTATTAGGCATTAAAAGAGTATTCAAATAGCTATATTTGAACATCCTAAAATCAGATAGTCTTTGAGAAATTAAAGTTTATAAGTACAGCTTCTTTCTTTTTTATTTTGAAAATCTATAAGTTTTAAATTTTTAAGTTTTCAATCTGGTTGTAGAGCATTAAGAAAGCTTTAAAATGACTATGATATAACATTTTAAAATTTGTTATTTTTTGAGTAATTAAAGTTTTTGTGTACAGATTCATTCTTTTATTTAGAAACGCTATATATTATAAATACTTTAGTTTTAAATAAGGTTTTGGAGTATTAAAATTGATTTAAAATGACCATGTTATAACATTTTAGAGTTTGTTAGTCTTTGAGTTAATAAAGTTTCTGTGTAGAAAGTACTTCTTTTTTATTAAGTACCCTATGTATTTTAATTGCTTAAACTTAACACTACGTTTTTAAGCATTAAAAGAGCTTTAAAATTGCTATTTTAAAAGTTTTTAGAATTTGTTGTTTTTAGATAAATTAAATTTTTTATGTACAGAATCCTTCTTTTTTTTAAAAAAAACTCTATATATTTTAATATTTTAGTTTTAAATCAGGTTGTGGAGCATTAATATAGCTTTAAAACGACTATGTTATTACATTTTAGAATTTGTGTGTTTTCGAGTTATTAATGTTCTTGTATAGAAAGTACTTCTTTTTTATTAGACACCCTATGTAATTTAAATACTTTTCTTAACATCATGTTTTTAGGCATTAAAAGTGTTTTAAAATGGCTATTTTAATAGATTTTAAAAAAATCTAGTCTTTGAAATAATATAGTTTATGTGTACAGCTTGTTTCTTTTTTTTTTATAAAACCTATAAGTTTTAAATATTTAAGTTTTCAATCAAGTTGTAGAGCATTAAGAGAGCTTTAAAATAACAATGTTATAACATTTTAAAATTTGTTAGTTTTTGATTAATTGAAGTTTTTGTGTACAGATTCATTCTTTTATTTAGAAACCCTATATATTATAAATACTTTAGTTTTAAAATAGGTTGTGGAGTATTAAAATTGCTTTGAAATGACCATGTTACGGGTCAGAATTAGATAGTATTCGAGTTTTTTAAGTTTTTATGTGCAAAGTTCTTCTTTTTTTTTAGACACTCTATGTATCTTAAATACTTTTACTTAACATCATGTTATTAGGCATTTAAAGAGCATTAAAATAGCTATTTTAAAACATCTTAAAATAAATTAGTCTTCGAGAAACTACAGTTTATGTGTACAGCTCCTTTCTTTTTTTTTTTATAAAACCTATAAGTTTTAAATATTATGTTTTCAATCAAGTTGTAGAGCATTAAGAGAGCTTTAAAATAACCATGTTATAACATTTTAAAATTGATTAGTTTTTGATTAATTGAAGTTTTTGTGTACAAATTAATTCTTTTATTTAGAAACCCTATATATTATAAATACTTTAGTTTTAAATAAGGTTGTGGTGTATTAATATAGCTTTGAAATGACCATGTTATAGCATTTTAGAATTAGTTAGTATTCGAGTTATTAAAGTTTTTTTGTGCAAAGTACTTGTTTTTTTTAGACACTCTATGTATTTTAAATACTTTTGCTTAACATCATGTTATTAGGAATTAAAAGAGTATTAAAATAGCTATTTTAAAACATCTTAAAATAAGTCAGTCTTCGAGAAACTATAGTTTATGTGTACAGCTTCTTTCTTTTTTTTTATAAAACCTATAAGTTTTAAATATTATGTTTTTAATCAGGTTGTAGAGCATCCAGAGAGCTTTAAAATTACCATGTTATAACATTTTAAAATTTGTTAGTTTTCGAGTTATTAACATTTTCGCATTAAGAGAGCTTTAAAATGACCATGTTATAACATTTTAAAATTTGTTAGATTTTTGTAATTAAAGTTTTTGTGTACAGATTCTTTCTTTATTTTTTAAAAACCTATATATTTTAAATACTATAATTTCAATCAGGTTGTAGAGCATTAAAAGAGCTTTAAAATGACCTTGTTATAACATTTTAGAATTTCTTAGTTTTCGAGTTATTAAAGTTTTTGTGTACAAATTCCTTCTTTTTTATTAGATACCCTATGTATTTTAAATACTTAAGCTTAACATTACGTTGTTAAGCATTAAAAGAGCTTTAAAATTGCTATTTAAAGTTTTTAAAATTAGTTAGTCTCTTGAGTAATTAAGTTTATGTGTACAGCATCTTTTCTTTTTTTTTTAGATAATCTATAAGTTAAATATTTACGTTCAATCAGGTTGTACAGCAGTAGGAGAGCATTAAAACTACTATGTTAAAACCTTTTGGAATTTGGTTGTTTTCGAGTGAATAAAGTTTTGTATAGAAAGTTCTCTTTTTTATTGAACACCCGATGAATTTGAAGACTTTATTCTTAACAATCAGTTTTAGGAATTGAAAGACTATAAAAATTACTATTTTAAAACATTTAAAAATTAGGTAATCTTTGAGAAATTAAAGTTTATGTGTACAGCTCTTTTCTTTTTTTATAAAACCTATAAGTTTTAAATATCCAAGTTTTAATCAGGTTTTAGAGCATTAGGAGAGCTTTTAAAAGACATGTTTAGAACAGTTTTAAAATTGGTTAGTTTTGATTATTTGAAGTTTTTGTGTACAGATTCATTCTTTTATTTACAACCTTATATATTAATATCTTTAGTTTTAAATAAGTTGTGGCAGTATTAAAATAGCTTTGAAATGACCAATTTAACAGCATTTTAGATTCGTTAGTATTCTCTTTTTTAAGTTTTATGTGCAAAGTTCTTCTTTTGTTAGACACTCTATGGATCTTAAATACTTTTACTTAACCTCATGTTATTAGGCATTTAAAGAGCATTAAAATAGCTATTTAAAACATCTTAAAATAAGTTAGTCTTCGAGAAAAACTAGTAGGGTGTACAGCTTCTTTCTTTTTTTTTTTATAATTCTATAAGTTTTAAATATTTAAGTTTCATCAAGTTGTAGGGCATTAAGAGCGCTTTAAAATACCCATGTTATAACATTTTAAAATTTGTTAGTTTTTGATTAATTGAAGTTTTTGTGTACAGATTAATTCTTTATTTAGAAACCCTATATATTATAATACTTTAGTTTTAGATTAGGTTGTTGAGTAATAAAATAGCTGTGAAATAACCATGTATGCATTTTAGATTTAGCATTAGTTAGTATTCGAGTTACTAAAGTTTTTGTGTGCCAAAGTACTTCTTTTTTTTTAGAAACTCTATGTATTTTAAATACTTTTTCAAAACTCATGTTATTAGGCATTAAAAGAGTATTCAAATAGCTATATTTGAACATCCTAAAATCAGATAGTCTTTGAGAAATTAAGTTTATAAGTACAGCTTCTTTCTTTTTTATTTGAAAATCTATAAGTTTTAAATTTTTAAGTTTTCATCTGGTTGTAGAGCATTAAGAAAGCTTTAAAATGACTATGATATAACATTTTAAAATTGTTATTTTTTGAGTAATTAAAGTTTTTGTGTACAGATTCATTCTTTTATTTAGAAACGCTATATATTATAAATACTTTAGTTTTTAAATAAGGTTTTGGAGATTAAAATGATTTAAAATGACCATGTTATAACATTTTAGAGTTTGTTAGTCTTGAGTTAATAAAGTTTCTGTGTAGAAAGTACTTCTTTTTTATTAAGTACCCTATGTATTTTAATTGCTTAAACTTAACACTACGTTTTTAAGCATTAAAAGAGCTTTAAAATTGCTATTTTAAAAGTTTTTAGAATTTGTTGTTTTTTGATAAATTAAATTTTTTATGTACAGAATCCTTCTTTTTTTTAAAAAAAACTCTATATATTTTTAATATTTTAGTTTTAAATCAGGTTGTGGAGCATTAATATAGCTTTAAAACGACTATGTTATTACATTTTAGAATTTGTGTGTTTTCGAGTTATTAATGTTCTTGTATAGAAAGTACTTCTTTTTTATTAGACACCCTATGTAATTTAAATACTTTTCTTAACATCATGTTTTTAGGCATTAAAAGTGTTTTAAAATGGCTATTTTAATAGATTTTAAAAAATCTAGTCTTTGAAATAATATAGTTTATGTGTACAGCTTGTTTCTTTTTTTTTATAAAACCTATAAGTTTTAAATATTTAAGTTTTCAATCAAGTTGTAGAGCATTAAGAGAGCTTTAAAATAACAATGTTATAACATTTTAAAATTTGTTAGTTATTGATAATTGAAGTTTTTGTGTACAGATTCATTCTTTATTTAGAAACCCTATATATTATAAATACTTTAGTTTTAAAATAGGTTGTGGAGTATTAAAATTGCTTTGAAATGACCATGTTACGTCATTTTAGAATTAGATAGTATTCGAGTTTTTTAAGTTTTTATGTGCAAAGTTCTTCTTTTTTTTTAGACACTCTATGTATCTTAAATACTTTTCCTAACATCATGTTATTAGGCATTTAAAGAGCATTAAAATAGCTATTTTAAAACATCTTAAAATAAATTAGNACATACAAATTGAGCCCAGTGATGTAGAAAACAGCTATCCAAAGACTAAAGAAATAGGAGAGCTCAGGGCAAGATGGCATCCAAACGAGTTAATAAAATATGGTGGCCAACGTCTCACACAACAACTAACATTACTAATCCAAAAATATTATACCAATACAAAATACCTGACGAATAGCGTACTAGCACAACTATAGTTATGTTTAAAAAGAGAACAAACAGCTCCTACAACTACAGGAGATAACCTTTTAAACACTTCATTAAAACTACACAAAGATTATAACGAATAAAATTAACAGCTTAACAAATCTAGAAGACGAACAGCAGGATTCAGATCAGGCAGATCGTGCACAGACGCGGTTTTCATCATAAGACATAACAGAAAAATCAATTGAATACAACAGACCCAGCATATATGTGTTTCATTGATTTGAAAAAGGCATTCGACCGAGTGCAGTTAACGGATGTTATACACCTCCTTATAACCGGCAAATTCCGAACAATCTTATCAAGACCATAGAGGACTCTATAGAAACAATAAAATCCAAGCAAAGATAATCGCGTCTTGACTGAACAGCCGATGATGCAGATCGTCGTATCCGACAAGGGGTTTCCCTAAGTCCCCTGCTTTTTACATCATTATGGACGAAATAATAAGAAACGTAAGACTGCTAAAAGGATATAAAATGGGCAGTGAAGAAATAACCATCCTATGCTATACTGATGACGCTGTATTAGTGGCCGAAAATGAGGATGATCTACACGGTTTTACTACACCGATTAACTGCATAGCCAAATCATTCAACATGAAAATATCGGCCCGAGAAAACAAAATGCATGACAACATCAAAGACACCGTTAAGATGCAAACTGGAAATTGAAGGAAGGTTATTCAGCAGGAAATGAGATTTAAATACCTAGGAATAGAAATCTCAGAAATGGTGATGTTGAAGCAGAGGTAAAGAACAGACAATGAAGGCATCCAGAATAGCGGGTTGTTTGAATGACACAATATGGCGAAACAAAACATTGACATAGAGACCAAAGCAAGAATTTACCAAGGCAATGGTAAGACCTATTATGTCACATACCGCAGAAACTCGACCAGACACGGCGAAAACGAAACAGTTACTAGAGACAACCGAAATGAGAGTGCTTCGCAGAATAGTTGGAAAAACACTGCTGGATCGGGAGAGAAGCGAAGATATAAGAAGAACATGCAAAGTGGAAAATATCACACGAATGGATACTAAAAAGGAAAAAGTATGGAACGAACACATCAATAGAATGGACAACAGAAGAATTGTCAGAATTGCACGGGATAAGTCAACCGGCAGGCCGCAGAAGCACGGGGCGCCCGCTAAAACGATGGTGCGACAATTAACAGTGCAATAGGCAGAAAAACGTCGTTAAGGAACAGGCAATTTGCCTAAACTAAAGAAAGAAGAAGGAGAAGAAGAAGAAACTTAAGTATTTAAAACCTATTGGGTTTTCTAAAATAAAAGAAAGAAGCAGTACTAATAAATTATGATTTCTCAAAGACTAACTTATTTAAAATGTTTTAAAAATAGCTATTTTCAAGTTCTTTTATTGCCAGCAACATAATGTTAAACAAAAAGTATTTATAATACATAGGGTGTCAAAAAAAAAAGTACTTTGTACACAAAAACTTTAGGAACTCAAAAACTAAATAATTCAAGAATGTATATACATTGTCAATTAAAAGCTCTTTTAATGCTTTAAAACCTAATTTAAAAATTGGGTAATTAAATATATAGGGTTTCTAAAAAAAAGTAGAAATCTGTACAAAAAAACTTTAATTGCATAAAAGAAGCAATATTTAAAATGTTTTTATATTGGTATTTAAAGCTCTTTAATGCTTTTAAATCTTATGCTAATCCTAAGTATTTAAAATTTATATGTTTTCTAAAAAAAAAAAAGAAGCTGTACATATAAACTATAATTTCTCAAGACTAACATATTTTAAAATGTTTTAAATTAGCTATTTAAAAGCTCTTTTAATGCTCAACAACATGTTGGTAAGCAAAAGTATTTAAAATACATAGGGTGTCTAAAAAAGAAGTACTTTGTACACAAAACTTTCACAACTCGAAAACTGACAATTTTTAAAAAATTAAAGCTGACATTTTAGAATTGCCATTTTGAAGCAGTAATTTTAAAGATCTTTTAACGCTCTAAAAACTTGATGCTAAACATATTTTTTAATATACATAGAGTTTTTAAGAAAAGAGAAGGAAGATGTACACATAAACTATAAATTCTCAAAGACTTTACTTACCTAAAATGTTTTAAAATAGCAATTTTTAAGCTCTTTTTATGCCCAGCAACATAGTGTTAACAAAAGTACTAAAAGATAGAGTGTCTAAAAAGAAATACGTACTTTGTACACAAAAACTTTAGGAACTTGAAAACTAAATAATTCTAAATTGTAAATACATTGTCAATTAAAAGCTCTTTTAATGCTCTAAAACCTAATTTAAAATTAAGTAATTAGAAAATATGAGGTTTTTTAAAAAAATGAAGAAATTTGTACACAAAAACTGTAATTTCTCGTAAAAAAGCATTTTTTTTAAAATTTTTTTAATATTGTCAATTTAATAGCTCTTTAATGCTCTAAAATCTAATGCTAAACTTAAGTATTTTAACTCCGCCTGCATAATCGATGGAGCATCGAAATCAGCGATCATTTTGCCGGTCCTAAGCCCGGGAAAAGGAGGAAGGTTGTTGGGTCAGGCTAGCTCCCTACCCAACGTAAAAAGGAAATCTGCTCAAAAGGACAAAATTTGCCTCGGAACAGGACGGATTTAACGATGACGACCCATGCAAGTAAGAGGACTAAGGAATGGAAAAAAAAATATATTGCGCTTGGCTACCTGGAACATAAAATCATTTAACAATAAGACCAGGAAAACCTGAAGGAAATAAAGGACATCAACATCGATATTTGCGCCTTACAAGAAACAAAAAAGAAAGGCAAAGGGCAAATACAATACGACGACTACCTGGTGATCTATAGTGGAGTCGAAAAACAAACCAGGGCAAAAGAAGGGTTAGCCATCGCAATATCGAAAAAATATCAGAATAACATAAGAGAATGCAATTATATATCTTCACGTATCTTGCTAATAAAAATGGAAGCGGAAAGCCAAAAATTAAATGTAGTATCAATCTATGCACCCGAGGATAATAAACCAAAAGAAGAAAGAGAAGCCTTCTACGACCAACTACAAAATTTAGTCGGATCATTACCAAGTAACCAACAAATGATAATCCTTGGAGATTTCAACGCTCGCATCGGAAATGAAATAATACCTGGAATAAAACAAAGGTTCAACGAAAACGTGTTAAATGACAATGGAGAACTAATGACACAGCTATGCACATTTAACGAGCTAAGGATTAATAATACATTTTACAATCATAAGGAACAATATAAATTTACATACAGCAACACCAGAGGCTTCAGGTCTACAATTGATTACATTGTTACTAACAGATACGTCCAACCAAACCAAATATTAGATGTTAGGACATTAAACTCCGCGAATGTGGGAAGCGATCATAGCCTGCTATTAGCAAAAATAAGAATGAAGTTTAAACCCCAAAGGAATCTTGCACGAGCAACTCAAGAATCGAAAATAAACATCGAGTCACTATGGA
Organism: Polistes metricus; assembly: GCA_010416925.1. NCBI lineage: Eukaryota > Metazoa > Arthropoda > Insecta > Hymenoptera > Vespidae > Polistes > Polistes metricus. Next base: position 1,459,821 of record QUOH01000039.1, on the reverse strand, counting down.
ACTTACCAACCAAACAACTATACGAGAACAGGTTGAAAGAAAAAATCGAAAAAGACCCAATAAAAGAAGAAGATAACATAAACATAGCCTGGAAGAAACTAAGAACCAACATTTTAGAAGCTGCATACGAAGCCCTGGGAACACGAACTGTAAAAAACCGAGCTAGAATGATCAAGACTCCTTGGTTCCGCCCAGAGATTAAGGAAATATGCAAAAAAAAAAAAATGACATACCTTAACTATAGGACATTAAGAACGCCTGAGTCATACGAAATGTATAGACGAATCTGGAATCAAACAGGGACATTAGTAAGGCAAACAAAGCAAATTTATTGGGAGATTTTTTCGAAAAGAATGGAGAGTGACTTCTATGGACTCCAAAAACAAATCTGGCGATTTATTAGAAACCAAAGAAAGGAGGTCAATGAAATGATCGAAACAAAACCAGATCACAAAAGAAATTGGGTTAACTATCTAACAGAGCTCTATAAATCAGAAGAACCTCAAACGGAACTAAATACACCAGAAATAATAACCAGAAGCGACATACAAATTGAGCCCAGTGATGTAGAAACAGCTATCCAAAGACTAAAGAATAGGAAGAGCTCAGGGCAAGATGGCATCCAAAACGAGTTAATAAAATATGGTGGCCAACGTCTCACACAACAACTAACATTACTAATCCAAAAAATATTATACCAATACAAAATACCTGACGAATAGCGTACTAGCACAACTATAGTTATGTTTAAAAAAGGAGACAAACAGCTGCCTACAAACTACAGGAGAATAAACCTTTTAAACACTTCATTAAAACTAACAACAAAGATTATAACGAATAAAATTAACAGCTTAACAAATCTAGAAGACGAACAGCAAGGATTCAGATCAGGCAGATCGTGCACAGACGCGGTTTTCATCATAAGACAAATAACAGAAAAATCAATTGAATACAACAGACCAGCATATATGTGTTTCATTGATTTGAAAAAGGCATTCGACCGAGTGCAGTTAACGGATGTTATACACCTCCTTTATAACCGGCAAATTCCGAACAATCTTATCAAGACCATAGAGGACATCTATAGAAACAATAAAATCCAAGCAAAGATAAATCGCGTCTTGACTGAACCGATTGATGCAGATCGTGGTATCCGACAAGGGGTTTCCCTAAGTCCCCTGCTTTTTAACATCATTATGGACGAAATAATAAGAAACGTAAGACTGCTAAAAGGATATAAAATGGGCAGTGAAGAAATAACCATCCTATGCTATACTGATGACGCTGTATTAGTGGCCGAAAATGAGGATGATCTACAACGTTTACTACACCGATTTAACTGCATAGCCAAATCATTCAACATGAAAATATCGGCCCACAAAACAAAATGCATGACAACATCAAAGACACCGTTAAGATGCAAACTGGAAATTGAAGGGAAGGTTATTCAGCAGGAAATGAGATTTAAATACCTAGGAATAGAAATCTCAGAATATGGTGATGTTGAAGCAGAGGTAAGAGAACAGACAATGAAGGCATCCAGAATAGCGGGTTGTTTGAATGACACAATATGGCGAAACAAAAACATTGACATAGAGACCAAAGCAAGAATTTACAAGGCAATGGTAAGACCTATTATGTCACATACCGCAGAAACTCGACCAGACACGGCGAAAACGAAACAGTTACTAGAGACAACCGAAATGAGAGTGCTTCGCAGAATAGTTGGAAAAACACTGCTGGATCGGGAGAGAAGCGAAGATATAAGAAGAACATGCAAAGTGGAAAATATCAACGAATGGATACTAAAAAGGAAAAAAGTATGGAACGAACACATCAATAGAATGGACAACAGAAGAATTGTCAGAATTGCACGGGATAAGTCACCGGCAGGCCGCAGAAGCACGGGGCGCCCGCTAAAACGATGGTGCGACAATTTAACAGTGCAATAGGCAGAAAAACGTCGTTAAGGAACAGGCAATTTGCCTAAACTAAAGAAAGAAGAAGGAGAAGAAGAAGAAACTTAAGTATTTAAAACCTATTGGTTTTCTAAAATAAAAGAAAGAAGCAGTACTAATAAACTATGATTTCTCAAAGACTAACTTATTTTAAAATGTTTTAAAATAGCTATTTTCAAGTTCTTTTAATGCCCAGCAACATAATGTTAAACAAAAGTATTTATAATACATAGGGTGTCAAAAAAAAAGTACTTTGTACACAAAAACTTTAGAAACTCGAAAACTAAATAATTCAAGAATGTATATACATTGTCAATTAAAAGCTCTTTTAATGCTTTAAAACCTAATTTAAAAATTGGGTAATTAAAATATATAGGGTTTCTAAAAAAAAAGTAGAAATCTGTACAAAAAAACTTTAATTGCATAAAAAGAAGCAATATTTAAAATGTTTTTATATTGGTATTTTAAAGCTCTTTAAATGCTTTTAAATCTTATGCTAATCCTAAGTATTTAAAATTTATATGTTTTCTAAAAAAAAAGAAAGAAGCTGTACATATAAACTATAATTTCTCAAAGACTAACATATTTTAAAATGTTTTAAATTAGCTATTTAAAAGCTCTTTTAATGCTCAACAACATGTTGGTAAGCAAAAGTATTTAAAATACATAGGGTGTCTAAAAAAGAAGTACTTTGTACACAAAAACTTTCACAACTCGAAAACTGACAAATTTTTAAAAATTAAAGCTGACATTTTAGAATTGCCATTTTGAAGCAGTAATTTTAAAGATTATTTAACGCTCTAAAACTTGATGCTAAACATAATTTTTTAATATACATAGAGTTTTTAAGAAAAGAGAAGGAAGAAGTACACATAAACTATAAATTCTCAAAGACTTACTTACCTTAAAATGTTTTAAAATAGCAATTTTTAAGCTCTTTTTATGCCCAGCAACATAGTGTTAAACAAAAGTACTAAAAATAGATAGAGTGTCTAAAAAGAAATACGTACTTTGTACACAAAAACTTTAGGAACTTGAAAACTAAATAATTCTAAATTGTAAATACATTGTCAATTAAAAGCTCTTTTAATGCTCTAAAACCTAATTTTAAAATTAAGTAATTAGAAAATATAGGGTTTTTTAAAAAATGAAGAAATTTGTACACAAAAACTGTAATTTCTCGTAAAAAAGCATTTTTTAAAATTTTTTAATATTGTCAATTTATAGCTCTTTAAATGCTCTAAAATCTAATGCTAAACTTAAGTATTTAACTCCGCCTGCATAATCGATGGAGCATCGAAATCAGCGATCATTTTGCCGGTCCTAAGCCCGGGAAAAGGAGAAAGGTTGTTGGGTCAGGCTAGCTCCCTACCCAACGTAAAAAAGGAAATCTGCTCAAAAGGACAAAATTTTGCCTCGGAACAGGACGGATTTAACGATGACGACCCATGCAAGTAAGAGGACTAAGGAATGGAAAAAAAAACATATATTGCGCTTGGCTACCTGGAACATAAAATCATTTAACAATAAAGACCAGGAAACCCTGAAGGAAATAAAGGACATCAACATCGATATTTGCGCCTTACAAGAAACAAAAAAGAAAGGCAAAGGGCAAATACAATACGACGACTACCTGGTGATCTATAGTGGAGTCGAAAAACAAACCAGGGCAAAAGAAGGGTTAGCCATCGCAATATCGAAAAAATATCAGAATAACATAAGAGAATGCAATTATATATCTTCACGTATCTTGCTAATAAAAATGGAAGCGGAAGCCAAAAATTAAATGTAGTATCAATCTATGCACCCGAGGATAATAAACCAAAAGAAGAAAGAGAAGCCTTCTACGACCAACTACAAAATTTAGTCGGATCATTACCAAGTAACCAACAAATGATAATCCTTGGAGATTTCAACGCTTGCGTCGGAAATGAAATAATACCTTGAATAAAACAAAGGTTCAACGAAAACGTGTTAATGACAATGGAAAACTAATGACACAGCTATGCACATTTAACGAGCTAAGGATTAATAATACATTTTACAATCATAAGGAACAATATAAATTTACATACAGCAACACCAGAGGCTTCAGGTCTACAATTGATTACATTGTTACTAACAGATACGTCCAACCAAACCAAATATTAGATGTTAGGACATTAAACTCCGCGAATGTGGGAAGCGATCATAGCCTGCTATTAGCAAAATAAGAATGAAGTTTAAACCCCAAAGGAATCTTGCACGAGCAACTCAAGAATCGAAAATAAACATCGAGTCACTATGGAACTTACCAACCAAACAACTATACGAGAACAGGTTGAAAGAAAAAATCGAAAAAGACCCAATAAAAGAAGAAGATAACATAAACATAGCCTGGAAGAAACTAAGAACCAACATTTTAGAAGCTGCATACGAAGCCCTGGGAACACGAACTGTAAAAAACCGAGCTAGAATGATCAAGACTCCTTGGTTCCGCCCAGAGATTAAGGAAATATGCAAAAAAAAAAAATGACATACCTTAACTATAGGACATTAAGAACGCCTGAGTCATACGAAATGTAGAGACGAATCCGGAATCAAACAGGACATTAGTAAGGCAAACAAAGCAAATTTATTGGGAGATTTTTTCGAAAAGAATGGAGAGTGACTTCTATGGACTCCAAAAACAATCTGGCGATTTATTAGAAACCAAAGAAAGGAGGTCAATGAAATGATCGAAACAAACCAGATCACAAAAGAAAATTGGGTTAACTATCTAACAGAGCTCTATAAATCAGAAGAACCTCAAACGGAACTAAATACACCAGAAATAATAACCAGAAGCGACATACAAATTGAGCCCAGTGATGTAGAAACAGCTATCCAAAGACTAAAGAATAGGAAGAGCTCAGGGCAAGATGGCATCCAAAACGAGTTATAAAATATGGGGGCCAACGTCTCACACACACGAACATTACTAATCCAAAAAATTATATACCAATACAAAATCCTGACGAATAGCGTACTAGCACAACTAGTTATGTTTAAAAAAGGAGACAAACAGCTGCCTACAAACTACAGGAGAATAAACTTTTAAACACTTCATTAAAACTAAAAACAAGAGTTATAACGAATAAAATTAACAGCTTAACAAATCTAGAAGACGAACAGCAAGGATTCAGATCAGGCAGATCGTGCACAGACGCGGTTTTCATCAGAAGACAAATAACAGAAAAATCAATTGAATACAACAGACCAGCATATATGTGTTTCATTGATTTGAAAAAGGCATTCGACCGAGTGCAGTTAACGGATGTTATACACCTCCTTTATAACCGGCAAATTCCGAACAATCTTATCAAGACCATAGAGGATATCTATAGAAACATAAAATCCAAGCAAAGATAAAAATAGCTATTTTCAAGTTCTTTTAATGCCCAGCAACATAATGTTAAACAAAAGTATTTATAATACATAGGTGTCAAAAAAAAAGTACTTTGTACACAAAAACTTTAGAAACTCGAAAACTAAATAATTCAAGAATGTAGATACATTGTCAATTAAAAGCTCTTTTAATGCTTTCAAACCTAATTTAAAAATTGGTTAATTAAAATATATAGGGTTTCTAAAAAAAAGTAGAAATCTGTACAAAAAAACTTTAATTGCATAAAAAGAAGCAATATTTAAAATGTTTTTATATTGGTATTTTAAAGCTCTTTAAATGCTTTTAAATCTTATGCTAATCCTAAGTATTTAAAATTTATATGTTTTCTAAAAAAAAGAAAGAAGCTGTACATATAGACTATAATTTCTCAAAAACTAAAATATTTTAAAATGTTTTAAAATAGCTATTTTAAAGCTCTTTTAATGCTCAAAGACATGTTGTTAAGCAAAAGTATTTAAAATACATAGGGTGTCTAAAAGAAAGAAGTACTTTGTACACAAAAACTTTCACAACTCGAAAACTAACAAATTTTTAAAAAAATTAAAGCTGACATTTTAAAGTTGTCATTTTGAAGCAGTAATTTTAAAACTATTTAAATGCTCTAAAACTTGATGCTAAACATAATTATTTAATATACATAGTGTGTTGAAGAATAAAGAAGGAAGATGTACACATAAACTATAAATTCTCAAAGACTTACTTACCTTAAAATGTTTTAAAATAGCAATTTTTAAGCTCTTTTTATGCCCAGCAACATAGTGTTAAACAAAAGTACTTAAAATAGATAGAGTGTCTAAAAAGAAATACGTACTTTGTACACAAAAACTTTAGGAACTTGAAAACTAAATAATTCTAAATTGTAAATACATTGTCAATTAAAAGCTCTTTTAATGCTCTAAAACCTAATTTTAAAATTAAGTAATTAGAAAATTTAGGGTTTTTTAAAAAAATGAAGAAATTTGTACACAAAAACTGTAATTTCTCGTAAAAAAGCATTTTTTTTAAAATTTTTTAATATTGTCAATTTATAGCTCTTTAAATGCTCTAAAATCTAATGCTAAACTTAAGTATTTTAACTCCGCCTGCATAATCGATGGAGCATCGAAATCAGCGATCATTTTGCCGGTCCTAAGCCCGGGAAAGGAGAAAGGTTGTTGGGTCAGGCTAGCTCCCTACCCAACGTAAAAAAGGAAATCTGCTCAAAAGGACAAAATTTTGCCTCGGAACAGGACGGATTTAACGATGACGACCCATGCAAGTAAGAGGACTAAGGAATGGAAAAAATACATATATTGCGCTTGGCTACCTGGAACATAAAATCATTTAACAATAAAGACCAGGAAACCCTGAAGGAAATAAAGGACATCAACATCGATATTGCGCCTTACAAGAAACAAAAAAGAAAGGCAAAGGGCAAATACAATACGACGACTACCTGGTGATCTATAGTGAGTCGAAAAACAAACCAGGGCAAAAGAAGGGTTAGCCATCGCAATATCGAAAAATATCAGAATAACATAAGAGAATGCAATTATATATCTTCACGTATCTTGCTAATAAAAATGGAAGCGGAAAGCCAAAAATTAAATGTAGTATCAATCTATGCACCCGAGGATAATAAACCAAAAGAAGAAAGAGAAGCCTTCTACGACCAACTACAAATTTAGTCGGATCATTACCAAGTAACCAACAAATGATAATCCTTGGAGATTTCAACGCTTGCGTCGGAAATGAAATAATACCTTGAATAAAACAAAGGTTCAACGAAAACGTGTGAATGACAATGGAAAACTAATGACACAGCTATGCACATTTAACGAGCTAAGGATTAATAATACATTTTACAATCATAAGGAACAATATAAATTTACATACAGCAACACCAGAGGCTTCAGGTCTACAATTGATTACATTGTTACTAACAGATACGTCCAACCAAACCAAATATTAGATGTTAGGACATTAAACTCCGCGAATGTGGGAAGCGATCATAGCCTGCTATTAGCAAAAATAAGAATGAAGTTTAAACCCCAAAGGAATCTTGCACGAGCAACTCAAGAATCGAAAATAAACATCGAGTCACTATGGAACTTACCAACCAAACAACTATACGAGAACAGGTTGAAAGAAAAAATCGAAAAAGACCCAATAAAAGAAGAAGATAACATAAACATAGCCTGGAAGAAACTAAGAACCAACATTTTAGAAGCTGCATACGAAGCCCTGGGAACACGAACTGTAAAAAACCGAGCTAGAATGATCAAGACTCCTTGGTTCCGCCCAGAGATTAAGGAAATATGCAAAAAAAAAAAATGACATACCTTAACTATAGGACATTAAGAACGCCTGAGTCATACGAAATGTATAGACGAATCCGGAATCAAACAGGGACATTAGTAAGGCAAACAAAGCAAATTTATTGGGAGATTTTTTCGAAAAGAATGGAGAGTGACTTCTATGGACTCCAAAAACAAATCTGGCGATTTATTAGAAACCAAAGAAAGGAGGTCAATGAAATGATCGAAACAAACCAGATCACAAAAGAAAATTGGGTTAACTATCTAACAGAGCTCTATAAATCAGAAGAACCTCAAACGGAACTAAATACACCAGAAATAATAACCAGAAGCGACATACAAATTGAGCCCAGTGATGTAGAAACAGCTATCCAAAGACTAAAGAATAGGAAGAGCTCAGGGCAAGATGGCATCCAAAACGAGTTAATAAAATATGGTGGCCAACGTCTCACACAACAACTAACATTACTAATCCAAAAAATATTATACCAATACAAAATACCTGACGAATAGCGTACTAGCACAACTATAGTTATGTTTAAAAAAGGAGACAAACAGCTGCCTACAAACTACAGGAGAATAAACCTTTTAAACACTTCATTAAAACTAACAACAAAGATTATAACGAATAAAATTAACAGCTTAACAAATCTAGAAGACGAACAGCAAGGATTCAGATCAGGCAGATCGTGCACAGACGCGGTTTTCATCATAAGACAAATAACAGAAAAATCAATTGAATACAACAGACCAGCATATATGTGTTTCATTGATTTGAAAAAGGCATTCGACCGAGTGCAGTTAACGGATGTTATACACCTCCTTTATAACCGGCAAATTCCGAACAATCTTATCAAGACCATAGAGGACATCTATAGAAACAATAAAATCCAAGCAAAGATAAAAATAGCTATTTTCAAGTTCTTTTAATGCCCAGCAACATAATGTTAAACAAAAGTATTTATAATACATAGGGTGTCAAAAAAAAAGTACTTTGTACACAAAAACTTTAGAAACTCGAAAACTAAATAATTCAAGAATGTATATACATTGTCAATTAAAAGCTCTTTTAATGCTTTAAAACCTAATTTAAAAATTGGGTAATTAAAATATATAGGGTTTCTAAAAAAAAAGTAGAAATCTGTACAAAAAAACTTTAATTGCATAAAAAGAAGCAATATTTAAAATGTTTTTATATTGGTATTTTAAAGCTCTTTAAATGCTTTTAAATCTTATGCTAATCCTAAGTATTTAAAATTTATATGTTTTCTAAAAAAAAGAAAGAAGCTGTACATATAAACTATAATTTCTCAAAGACTAACATATTTTAAAATGTTTTAAATTAGCTATTTAAAAGCTCTTTTAATGCTCAACAACATGTTGGTAAGCAAAAGTATTTAAAATACATAGGGTGTCTAAAAAAAGAAGTACTTTGTACACAAAAACTTTCACAACTCGAAAACTGACAAATTTTTAAAAAATTAAAGCTGACATTTTAGAATTGCCATTTTGAAGCAGTAATTTTAAAGATCTTTTAACGCTCTAAAACTTGATGCTAAACATAATTTTTTAATATACATAGAGTTTTTAAGAAAAGAGAAGGAAGATGTACACATAAACTATAAATTCTCAAAGACTTACTTACCTTAAAATGTTTTAAAATAGCAATTTTTAAGCTCTTTTTATGCCCAGCAACATAGTGTTAAACAAAAGTACTAAAAATACATAGAGTGTCTAAAAAGAAAGACGTACTTTGTACACAAAAACTTTAGGAACTTGAAAACTAAATAATTCTAAATTGTAAATACATTGTCAATTAAAAGCTCTTTTAATGCTCTAAAACCTAATTTTAAAATTAAGTAATTAGAAAATATAGGGTTTTTTAAAAAAATGAAGAAATTTGTACACAAAAACTGTAATTTCTCGTAAAAAAGCATTTTTTAAAATTTTTTAATATTGTCAATTTATAGCTCTTTAAATGCTCTAAAATCTAATGCTAAACTTAAGTATTTTAACTCCGCCTGCATAATCGATGGAGCATCGAAATCAGCGATCATTTTGCCGGTCCTAAGCCCGGGAAAAGGAGGAAGGTTGTTGGGTCAGGCTAGCTCCCTACCCAACGTAAAAAAGGAAATCTGCTCAAAAGGACAAAATTTTGCCTCGGAACAGGACGGATTTAACGATGACGACCCATGCAAGTAAGAGGACTAAGGAATGGAAAAAAAAACATATATTGCGCTTGGCTACCTGGAACATAAAATCATTTAACAATAAAGACCAGGAAACCCTGAAGGAAATAAAGGACATCAACATCGATATTTGCGCCTTACAAGAAACAAAAAAGAAAGGCAAAGGGCAAATACAATACGACGACTACCTGGTGATCTATAGTGGAGTCGAAAAACAAACCAGGGCAAAAGAAGGGTTAGCCATCGCAATATCGAAAAAATATCAGAATAACATAAGAGAATGCAATTATATATCTTCACGTATCTTGCTAATAAAAATGGAAGCGGAAAGCCAAAAATTAAATGTAGTATCAATCTATGCACCCGAGGATAATAAACCAAAAGAAGAAAGAGAAGCCTTCTACGACCAACTACAAAATTTAGTCGGATCATTACCAAGTAACCAACAAATGATAATCCTTGGAGATTTCAACGCTTGCGTCGGAAATGAAATAATACCTTGAATAAAACAAAGGTTCAACGAAAACGTGTTAAATGACAATGGAAAACTAATGACACAGCTATGCACATTTAACGAGCTAAGGATTAATAATACATTTTACAATCATAAGGAACAATATAAATTTACATACAGCAACACCAGAGGCTTCAGGTCTACAATTGATTACATTGTTACTAACAGATACGTCCAACCAAACCAAATATTAGATGTTAGGACATTAAACTCCGCGAATGTGGGAAGCGATCATAGCCTGCTATTAGCAAAAATAAGAATGAAGTTTAAACCCCAAAGGAATCTTGCACGAGCAACTCAAGAATCGAAAATAAACATCGAGTCACTATGGAACTTACCAACCAAACAACTATACGAGAACAGGTTGAAAGAAAAAATCGAAAAAGACCCAATAAAAGAAGAAGATAACATAAACATAGCCTGGAAGAAACTAAGAACCAACATTTTAGAAGCTGCATACGAAGCCCTGGGAACACGAACTGTAAAAAACCGAGCTAGAATGATCAAGACTCCTTGGTTCCGCCCAGAGATTAAGGAAATATGCAAAAAAAAAAAATGACATACCTTAACTATAGGACATTAAGAACGCCTGAGTCATACGAAATGTATAGACGAATCCGGAATCAAACAGGGACATTAGTAAGGCAAACAAAGCAAATTTATTGGGAGATTTTTTCGAAAAGAATGGAGAGTGACTTCTATGGACTCCAAAAACAAATCTGGCGATTTATTAGAAACCAAAGAAAGGAGGTCAATGAAATGATCGAAACAAACCAGATCACAAAAGAAAATTGGGTTAACTATCTAACAGAGCTCTATAAATCAGAAGAACCTCAAACGGAACTAAATACACCAGAAATAATAACCAGAAGCGACATACAAATTGAGCCCAGTGATGTAGAAACAGCTATCCAAAGACTAAAGAATAGGAAGAGCTCAGGGCAAGATGGCATCCAAAACGAGTTAATAAAATATGGTGGCCAACGTCTCACACAACAACTAACATTACTAATCCAAAAAATATTATACCAATACAAAATACCTGACGAATAGCGTACTAGCACAACTATAGTTATGTTTAAAAAAGGAGACAAACAGCTGCCTACAAACTACAGGAGAATAAACCTTTTAAACACTTCATTAAAACTAACAACAAAGATTATAACGAATAAAATTAACAGCTTAACAAATCTAGAAGACGAACAGCAAGGATTCAGATCAGGCAGATCGTGCACAGACGCGGTTTTCATCATAAGACAAATAACAGAAAAATCAATTGAATACAACAGACCAGCATATATGTGTTTCATTGATTTGAAAAAGGCATTCGACCGAGTGCAGTTAACGGATGTTATACACCTCCTTTATAACCGGCAAATTCCGAACAATCTTATCAAGACCATAGAGGACATCTATAGAAACAATAAAATCCAAGCAAAGATAAAAATAGCTATTTTCAAGTTCTTTTAATGCCTAGCAACATAATGTTAAACAAAAGTATTTATAATACATAGGGTGTCAAAAAAAAAGTACTTTGTACACAAAAACTTTAGAAACTCGAAAACTAAATAATTCAAGAATGTATATACATTGTCAATTAAAAGCTCTTTTAATGCTTTAAAACCTAATTTAAAAATTGGTTAATTAAATATATAGGGTTTCTAAAAAAAAAGTAGAAATCTGTACAAAAAAACTTAATTGCATAAAAAGAAGCAATATTTAAAATGTTTTTATATTGGTATTTTAAAGCTCTTTAAATGCTTTTAAATCTTATGCTAATCCTAAGTATTTAAAATTTATATGTTTTCTAAAAAAAAAGAAAGAAGCTGTACATATAAACTATAATTTCTCAAAGACTAACATATTTTAAAATGTTTTAAATTAGCTATTTAAAAGCTCTTTTAATGCTCAACAACATGTTGGTAAGCAAAAGTATTTAAAATACATAGGGTGTCTAAAAAAAGAAGTACTTTGTACACAAAAACTTTCACAACTCGAAAACTGACAATTTTTAAAAAATTAAAGCTGACATTTTAGAATTGCCATTTTGAAGCAGTAATTTTAAAGATTATTTAACGCTCTAAAACTTGATGCTAAACATAATTTTTTAATATACATAGAGTTTTTAAGAAAAGAGAAGGAAGATGTACACATAAACTATAAATTCTCAAAGACTTACTTACCTTAAAATGTTTTAAAATAGCAATTTTTAAGCTCTTTTTATGCCCAGCAACATAGTGTTAAACAAAAGTACTAAAAATACATAGAGTGTCTAAAAAGAAAGACGTACTTTGTACATAAAAACTTTAGGAACTTGAAAACTAAATAATTCTAAATTGTAAATACATTGTCAATTAAAAGCTCTTTTAATGCTCTAAAACCTAATTTTAAAATTAAGTAATTAGAAAATATAGGGTTTTTTAAAAAATGAAGAAATTTGTACACAAAAACTGTAATTTCTCGTAAAAAAGCATTTTTTAAAATTTTTTAATATTGTCAATTTATAGCTCTTTAAATGCTCTAAAATCTAATGCTAAACTTAAGTATTTTAACTCCGCCTGCATAATCGATGGAGCATCGAAATCAGCGATCATTTTGCCGGTCCTAAGCCCGGGAAAAGGAGGAAGGTTGTTGGTCAGGCTAGCTCCCTACCCAACGTAAAAAAGGAAATCTGCTCAAAAGGACAAAATTTTGCCTCGGAACAGACGGATTTAACGATGACGACCCATGCAAGTAAGAGGACTAAGGAATGGAAAAAAAAACATATATTGCGCTTGGCTACCTGGAACATAAAATCATTTAACAATAAAGACCAGGAAACCCTGAAGGAAATAAAGGACATCAACATCGATATTTGCGCCTTACAAGAAACAAAAAAGAAAGGCAAAGGGCAAATACAATACGACGACTACCTGGTGATCTATAGTGGAGTCGAAAAACAAACCAGGGCAAAAGAAGGGTTAGCCATCGCAATATCGAAAAATATCAGAATAACATAAGAGAATGCAATTATATATCTTCACGTATCTTGCTAATAAAAATGGAAGCGGAAAGCCAAAAATTAAATGTAGTATCAATCTATGCACCCGAGGATAATAAACCAAAAGAAGAAAGAGAAGCCTTCTACGACCAACTACAAAATTTAGTCGGATCATTACCAAGTAACCAACAAATGATAATCCTTGGAGATTTCAACGCTTGCGTCGGAAATGAAATAATACCTTGAATAAAACAAAGGTTCAACGAAAACGTGTTAAATGACAATGGAAAACTAATGACACAGCTATGCACATTTAACGAGCTAAGGATTAATAATACATTTTACAATCATAAGGAACAATATAAATTTACATACAGCAACACCAGAGGCTTCAGGTCTACAATTGATTACATTGTTACTAACAGATACGTCCAACCAAACCAAATATTAGATGTTAGGACATTAAACTCCGCGAATGTGGGAAGCGATCATAGCCTGCTATTAGCAAAAATAAGAATGAAGTTTAAACCCCAAAGGAATCTTGCACGAGCAACTCAAGAATCGAAAATAAACATCGAGTCACTATGGAACTTACCAACCAAACAACTATACGAGAACAGGTTGAAAGAAAAAATCGAAAAAGACCCAATAAAAGAAGAAGATAACATAAACATAGCCTGGAAGAAACTAAGAACCAACATTTTAGAAGCTGCATACGAAGCCCTGGGAACACGAACTGTAAAAAACCGAGCTAGAATGATCAAGACTCCTTGGTTCCGCCCAGAGATTAAGGAAATATGCAAAAAAAAAAAAATGACATACCTTAACTATAGGACATTAAGAACGCCTGAGTCATACGAAATGTATAGACGAATCCGGAATCAAACAGGGACATTAGTAAGGCAAACAAAGCAAATTTATTGGGAGATTTTTTCGAAAAGAATGGAGAGTGACTTCTATGGACTCCAAAAACAAATCTGGCGATTTATTAGAAACCAAAGAAAGGAGGTCAATGAAATGATCGAAACAAACCAGATCACAAAAGAAAATTGGGTTAACTATCTAACAGAGCTCTATAAATCAGAAGAACCTCAAACGGAACTAAATACACCAGAAATAATAACCAGAAGCGACATACAAATTGAGCCCAGTGATGTAGAAACAGCTATCCAAAGACTAAAGAATAGGAAGAGCTCAGGGCAAGATGGCATCCAAAACGAGTTAATAAAATATGGTGGCCAACGTCTCACACAACAACTAACATTACTAATCAAAAAATATTATACCAATACAAAATACCTGACGAATAGCGTACTAGCACAACTATAGTTATGTTTAAAAAAGGAGACAAACAGCTGCCTACAAACTACAGGAGAATAAACCTTTTAAACACTTCATTAAAACTAACAACAAAGATTATAACGAATAAAATTAACAGCTTAACAAATCTAGAAGACGAACAGCAAGGATTCAGATCAGGCAGATCGTGCACAGACGCGGTTTTCATCATAAGACAAATAACAGAAAAATCAATTGAATACAACAGACCAGCATATATGTGTTTCATTGATTTGAAAAAGGCATTCGACCGAGTGCAGTTAACGGATGTTATACACCTCCTTTATAACCGGCAAATTCCGAACAATCTTATCAAGACCATAGAGGACATCTATAGAAACAATAAAATCCAAGCAAAGATAAATCGCGTCTTGACTGAACCGATTGATGCAGATCGTGGTATCCGACAAGGGGTTTCCCTAAGTCCCCTGCTTTTTAACATCATTATGGACGAAATAATAAGAAACGTAAGACTGCTAAAAGGATATAAAATGGGCAGTGAAGAAATAACCATCCTATGCTATGCTGATGACGCTGTATTAGTGGCCGAAAATGAGGATGATCTACAACGTTTACTACACCGATTTAACTGCATAGCCAAATCATTCAACATGAAAATATCGGCCCAGAAAACAAAATGCATGACAACATCAAAGACACCGTTAAGATGCAAACTGGAAATTGAAGGGAAGGTTATTCAGCAGGAAATGTGATTTAAATACCTAGGAATAGAAATCTCAGAATATGGTGATGTTGAAGCAGAGGTAAGAGAACAGACAATGAAGACATCCAGAATAGCGGGTTGTTTGAATGACACAATATGGCGAAACAAAAACATTGACATAGAGACCAAAGCAAGAATTTACAAGGCAATGGTAAGACCTATTATGTCACATACCGCAGAAACTCGACCAGACACGGCGAAAACGAAACAGTTACTAGAGACAACCGAAATGAGAGTGCTTCGCAGAATAGTTGGAAAAACACTGCTGGATCGGGAGAGAAGCGAAGATATAAGAAGAACATGCAAAGTGGAAAATATCAACGAATGGATACTAAAAAGGAAAAAAGTATGGAACGAACACATCAATAGAATGGACAACAGAAGAATTGTCAGAATTGCACGGGATAAGTCACCGGCAGGCCGCAGAAGCACGGGGCGCCCGCTAAAACGATGGTGCGACAATTTAACAGTGCAATAGGCAGAAAAACGTCGTTAAGGAACAGGCAATTTGCCTAAACTAAAGAAAGAAGAAGGAGAAGAAGAAGAAACTTAAGTATTTAAAACCTATTGGTTTTCTAAAATAAAGAAAGAAGCAGTACTAATAAACTATGATTTCTCAAAGACTAACTATTTAAAATGTTTTAAAATAGCTATTTTTAAGTTCTTTTAATGCCCAGCAACATAATGTTAAACAAAAGTATTTATAATACATAGGGTTTCAAAAAAAAGTACTTGTACACAAAAACTTTAGAACTCGAAAACTAAATAATTCAAGAATGTATATACATTGTCAATTAAAAGCTCTTTTAATGCTTTGAAAACCTAATTTAAAAATGGGTAATTAAAATATATAGGGTTTCTAAAAAAAAAGTAAAAATCTGTACAAAAAAACTTTAATTGCATAAAAAGAAGCAATATTTAAAATGTTTTTATATTGGTATTTTAAAGCTCTTTAAATGCTTTTAAATCTTATGCTAATCCTAAGTATTTAAAATTTATATGTTTTTCTAAAAAAAAAGAAAGAAGCTGTACATATAAACTATAATTTCTCAAAGACTAACATTTTTAAAATGTTTTAAATTAGCTATTTAAAAGCTCTTTAATGCTTAACAACAT
Organism: Polistes metricus; assembly: GCA_010416925.1. Taxonomy (NCBI): domain Eukaryota; kingdom Metazoa; phylum Arthropoda; class Insecta; order Hymenoptera; family Vespidae; genus Polistes; species Polistes metricus. The sequence goes on along the minus strand of QUOH01000039.1, from coordinate 1,443,278 downwards.
GTTGGTAAGCAAAAGTATTTAAAATACATAGGGTGTCTAAAAAAAGAAGTACTTTGTACACAAAAACTTTCACAACTCGAAAACTGACAAATTTTTAAAAATTAAAGCTGACATTTTAGAATTGCCATTTTGAAGCAGTAATTTTAAAGATCTTTTAACGCTCTAAAACTTGATGCTAAACATAATTATTTAATATACATAGAGTTTTTAAGAAAAGAGAAGGAAGATGTACACATAAACTATAAATTCTCAAAGACTTACTTACCTTAAATTGTTTTAAAATAGCAATTTTTAAGCTCTTTTTATGCCCAGCAACATAGTGTTAAACAAAAGTACTAAAAATACATAGAGTGTCTAAAAAGAAAGACGTACTTTGTACACAAAAACTTTAGGAACTAGAAAACTAAATAATTCTAAATTGTAAATACATGGTCAATTAAAAGCTCTTTTAATGCTCTAAAACCTAATTTTAAAATTAAGTAATTAGAATACATAGGGTGTCTAAAAAAAGGAAGTAATTTGTACACAAAAACTTTCACAACTCGAAAACTAACAGATTCTAAAAAGTTATAACATAGTCTTTTTAGAGCTCTTTTAATGTTATACAACCTGATTTATAATTTAAGTATTTAAAATATAAAGGGATTTTAAAAATAAAGAAAGAATCTGTAAACAAAAACTTTAGTTTCTCGAAAAGAATCAAATTTTAAAATTATTTAATATTGTTATTTTAAAGCTGTTTAAATGCTCTAAAGTCTTATGCTAAACTTAAAAATTTAAAACTTATAAGTTTTCCAAAAAAAAAGATCTGTAAACATAAACTTTAATTTCTCAAAGAATAACTTTTTTTAACATGTTTTAAATAAGCTATTTTAATGCTCTTTTAATTCCAAACAACATGATGTTAGGCAAAAGTACATAAAATACATAGAGTGTCTAAAAAGAAAGAAGTATTATTTACACAAAAACTTTAATACCTCGAAAATTAAATAATTGTAGAATGTAAAAACATGGTTATTTAAAAGCTCTTTTAATGCTCTACAACCTGATTTAAAACTTAAGTAATTAAAATATATAGCGTTTTTAAAAAAAAGAAGCAATCTGTACACAAAAACTTTAATTACTTTTAAAAAAGCAGTTTTTAAAATGTTTTAATATTGTCAATTTATTGCTCTTTAAATTCTCTAAAATCTAATGCTAATATTAAGTATTTAAAACCTTTAGGTTTTCTAAAATAAAAGAAAGAAGCTGTACACATAAACTATAATTTCTTAAAGACTAACTTATTTTAAAATGTCTTAAAATAGCTATTTTAATGCTCTTTTAATGCCGAACAACATGATGTTAAGCAAAAGTATTTAAAATGCGTAGAGTGTTAAAAAAAAATAGAAGAACTTTGTACACAAAAACTTTAATACCTGGAAACTAAATAATTCTGGAATGTAAAAACATGGTTATTTTAAAGCTCTTTTAATGCTCTACAACCTGATTTAAAACTTACGTAATTAAAATATATAGGGTTTTTATAAGAAAAGAAGGTTTATGTACACAAAAACTTTAATTACTCAAAAACAAGTAATTTTTAAAATGTTTTAATATTGTTATTTTAATGCTCTTTAAATGTTATTAAATCTTATGCTTATCTTAAGTATTAAAAACTTATATGTTTTTTAAAAAAAAAAGAAGCTGTATATATAAATTATAATTTCTCAATTACTACATATTATAATATAAAATTTTTTAAAATAGTCATTTTAAAGCTCTTTTAATACCAAAAAACATGATGATAAGCAAAAGTATTTAAAATACATACGGTGTCTAAAAAAGAAAGTACTTAGTACACTAAAACTTTCACAACTCGAAAACTAAATAATTTCATAAATGTAATAACATGGTCATTTAAAAGCTCTTTTCATGATTTACAAGCTGATTTAAAACTTAAGTAAATAAATATATAGCGTTTTTTAAAAAAAAGAAGTAATATGTACACAAAAACTTTAATTACTCGTAAAAAAGCAGTTTTTAAAATGTTTTAAAATTGTTAGTTTATAGCTCTTCAGATGCTTTAGAATCTAATACTATAATTAAGTCTTTAAAACCTATAGGTTTTCGAAAATAAAAGAAATAATCTGTACACATAAACTATATTTTCTCAAAGACTAACTTATTTTAACATGTCTTAAAATAGCATTTTTAATTCTCTTTTATGGCGAGCAACATGATGTTAAGCAAAAGTATATAAAATACATAGGGTGTCTAAATAGAAAGAATTATTTTGTACATTAAAATTTTAATAACTCGAAAACTAAATAATTCTGGAATGTAAAAATGGTCATTTAAAAGCTCTTTTAATGCTATAAAACCTAATGTAAAAATTAAGTAATTAAAATATATATGGTTTTTAAAAAAAAAGAAGGAATCTGTACAAAAAAACTTTAATTACTCAAAAAGAAGAAATTTTTATAATGTTTTAACATTGTTATTTTAAAACTCTTTTAATGCTTTTCAATCTTATTCTAAACCTAAGTATTTAAACCTTATATGTTTTCTAAAAAAAGAAAAGGAGTTGTACATAAAGACTATAATTTCTCAAAGACCTACATATTTTAAAATATTTTAATATTGCCATTATAAGGATCTTATGATGCCCAAAAACATGATGTTTAGCAAAAGTATTTAATATACATAGGGTGTCTATAAAAAAGAAGTACTTTGTACACAAAAACTTTCAAAACTCAAAAACTAACAAATTTAAAAATGTTATAAGATTGACATTTTACAGCTCTTTTAATGCTCTACAACCTGATTTAGAACTTAAGAATTTAAAATATAAAGGGTTTTTAAAAATAAAGAAGGAATCTGTACACAAAAACTTTAATTACTATAAAACAAGCAATTTTTAAAATGTTTTTATATTGTCGTTTTAATGCTCCTTAAATGCTTTTAAATTTTATGCTAAACTAAAATATTTAAAAATTATGGGTTTTCTAAAAAAAAAAGAAAGAAGCAGTACACATAAACTATAATTTCTCAAAGACTAACTTATTTTAACGTGTCTTAAAATGGCAATTTTAATGCTCTTTTAATGCCGAACAACATGATGTTAAGCAAAAGTATATATATTAAATAAAGTGTCTAAAAAGAAAGAATTATTTTGTACACTAAAACTTTAATAACTCGAAATCTAACAAATTTTTAAATAATTTAAAGCAGACATTTTAAAGTTGTCATTTAAAAGCAGTATTATTACAGATCTTTTAGTGCTTTAAAACTTTATGCTAAACATAATTATTTAATATACATAGGGTGTTTAAAAAAAAAGAATGAAGCTTTAAACATAAACTTTTATATCTCAAAAACTAACTAATTTTAAATTTTTTTAAAAAATCCATTTTAAATTTATTTTAATGCCCAACAACATGATTTTTAGCAAAAGTATTTAAAATACATAGGGTGTTTAAAAAAAAGAAGAACTTTGTACACAAAAACTTTATTACCTCAAAAACTAACTAATTTTAAAATGTTATAACACAGTCTTTTTAAAACTCGTTAAATGCTCTACAACATGATTTAAAACTTACGCAATTAAAATGTATAGGTTTTTAAAGAAAAAAGAAGGAATCTGTACACAAAATCTTTAATTACTCGAAAACAAGCAATTTTTAAAATGTTTTAATATTGTCAATTTTAAGCTTTTCAAATACTCTGAAATCTTATGCTTTTCTTAAGTATTTCAAAACTATAGGTTTTTTAAAAAAAAAGAAAAAATCTGTATACATAAACAATAATTTCTCCAAGACTAACTTATTTCAAAATGTTTTAAAAAAGCTATTTAAATGCAATTTTAATGCTTAAACATGATGTTAAGCAAAAGTATTTAAAATACATAAGGTGTCTAAAAAAAAAGTACTTTTTACAAAAAAACTTTAAGAACTCGAAAACTAACAAATTTTGGAATGTTATAACATGGTAATTTTAAGTTCTTTAAATGCTCTACAACCACTTTTAAAACCTAACTATTTTAAACTTATAGGTTTTCAAAAAGAAAAATGAAAGGAGCTGTACACTTTAACTTTAATTTCTCAAAGACGATATAAATTTAAAAGGTTTTAAAAAAGCCATTTTAAAGCTCTTTTAATGCCCAACAACATGAGGTTAAGCAAAAGAATTTAAAATACATAGGGTGTAAAAAAAAAAAGGATTTTGTACACAAAATCTTTAATAACTCGAAAACTAAATAATTCTAAAATGTTATAACATGGTCATTTGATAGCTCTTTTATTGCTTTACAACCTGATTTAAAACTTAACTATTTAAAACTTATAGGTTTTCAAAAAAAAAAAAGAAAGTAGCTGTACACATAAACTATAATTTCTCAAAGACTAACTTATTTTAACATGTTTTAAAATAGCCATTTTAATGCTTTTTTAATGCTGAAAAACTTGATGTTAAGCAAAAGTATTTAAAATACATAGGATGTCTAAAAAAAAGAATTACTTTGTACACAAAAACTTTATTACCTTAAAAAATAACTAATTCTAAAATGTTATAAAACGGTCATTTTAAAACTTGTTTAATGCTCTACAACTTGATTTAAACCTTAAGTAATTAAAATGTATAGGGTTTTAAAAAAAAAAAGGAATTTGTACACAAAAACTATAATTACTCGAAAACAAGCAATTTTAAAAATTTTTTAATATTTTCATTTTAAAGCTCCTTAAATGTCTCTAAATCTTATGCTAAACTTAGGTGTTTTATACTTTTAGGTTTTCTAAAAGAAAAAAAAAAGTAGCTGTACATATAAACTATAATTTCCCACAGAATAACTTATTTTAATATGTTTTAAAGTAGCCATTTTAGAGCTCATTTAATGCCCAACAAGATGATTTTTAGCAAATGTATTTAAAATACATAGGGTGTCTAAAAAAAAGAAGAACTTTGTACACAAAAACTTTATTACCTCAAAAACTAACTGATTTTAAAATGTTATAACACAGTCTTTTTAAAACTCGTTTAATGCTCTACAACTTGATTTAAAACTTAAGTAATTAAAATGTACAGGTTTTTAAAGAAAATAGAAGGACTCTGTACACAAAATCTTTAATTACTCGAAAACAAGCGATTTATAAAATGTTTTAATATTGTCAATTTAAAGCTATTCAAATGCTCTAAAATCTTATGCTTTACTTAGGTATTTCAAAACTATAGGTTTTTTAAAAAAAAAGAAAAAATCTGTATACATAAACAATAATTTCTCCAAGACTACATTTTTCAAAATTTTTAAAAAAAGCATTTAAATGGCAAGTTTAATGCTTAAAATGAGGTTAAGCAAAAGTATTTAAAATACATATGGTGTCTAAAAAAAAAAGTACTTTTACAAAAAAACCGTTAAGAAGCTCGAAACTAAAAAATTTTAAAATGTTATAACATTGTAATTTAGGATCTGTTAATGCTCTACACAACCACATTTAATACCTTACTATTAAAACTTATAGGTTTTCAAAAAAAAAAAAAGAAAGGAGCTGTGTATCATTAACTTTCATTCTCAAACATAGACTTATTTAACATGTTTTTAAATAGCCATTTTAATGCTTTTAAATGCTGAAAAACTTGATGTTAAGCAAAAAGTATTAAAAATACATAGGGATGTCTAAAAAAAAGAATTACTTGTACACAAAAACTTAAATTAACTTAAAAACTAACTAATTCTAAATGTTATAAAACGGTCATTTAAAACTTGTTTAATGCTCAACAACTTGATTTAAACCTAAAGTAATTAAAATGTATAGGGTTTTGAAAAAAAAAAAATTGTAGAATTTGGACACAAAACTTTAATTACTCGAATACAAGCAATTTTAAAATTTTTTAATATTGTCATTTTTAAAGCTCCTTAAATGTTCTCTAAATCTTATGCTAAACTTAGGTGTTTAATACTTATAGGTTGGTTCTAAAAGAAAAAAAAAAAGTAGGCTGTACATATAAACTATAATTTCCCACAGCAGAACTTATTTTATATTGTTTTAAAATAGCCATTTTAAATGCTCTATTAAGGACGAAAAACTGATGTTAAGCAAAGAGTATTTAAAAAATAGCAAGGGTGTCTAAAAAAAAAGAATTACTTTGGTACACAGAAACTTTATTAACTTAAAAACTAACAAATTCTAAAATGTTATTAAAACGGTCTTTTTAAAACTCGTTAATGCTCTACAAATTGATTTAAACTTAATTAATTAAAATGTATATACGGTTTTTTAAGAAAAAAAAGGAATCTGTACACAAAAATCTTTAATTACTCGAAAACAGCAATTTTTAAAATGTTTTACATAGTGTCAATTTTAAGCTTTTCAAATGCTGCTGAAATCTTATGCTTTACTTAAGTATTTCAAAACTATAGGTTTTTTAAAAAAAAGGAAAAAATCTGTATAAATAAACAATAATTTCTCCAAGACTACTTTTTCAAAATGTTTTAAAAAAGCCATTTCAATGCAATTTTAATGCTTTAACATGATGTTAAGCAAAAGTATTTAAAATACATATAGTGTCTAAAAAAAAGTACTTTTACAAATAAACTTTAAGAACTCGAAAACTAACAAATTTTAAAATGTTATAACATGGTAATTTTAAGATCTTTAATGCTTACACACACATTTAAAACTTAACTATTAAAACTTATAGGTTTTCAAAAAAAAAAAAGAAAGGAGCTGTAAACATAAACTTTCATTTCTCAAAGACTAACTTATTTTAACATGTTTTTAAATAGCCATTTTAATGCTTTTTAAATGCTGAAAAACTTGATGTTAAGCAAAAGTATTTAAAATACATAGGATGTCTAAAAAAAAGAATTACTTTGTACACAAAAACTTTATTAACTTAAAAACTAACTAATTCTAAAAATGTTATAAAACGGTCATTTTAAAACTTGTTTAATGCTCTACAACTTGATTTAAACCTAAAGTAATTAAAATGTATAGGGTTTTGAAAAAAAAAAAAGAATTTGTACACAAAAAACTTTAATTACTCGAAAACAAGCAATTTTAAAATTTTTTTAATATTGTCATTTTAAAGCTTTTTTATATGTCTATAAATCTTATGCTTTACTTACGTGTTTTAAAACTTATAGGTTTTCTAAAAAAAAAAGAAGCTGTACATATAAACTATAATTTCTCATAGAATAACTCATTTTATATTGTTTTAAAATAGCCATTTTAATGCTCTATTAAGGACGAAAAACATGATGTTAAGCAAAAGTATTTAAAATACATAGGGTGTCTAAAAAAGAATTACTTTGTACACAGAAACTTTATTAACTTAAAAACTAACTAATTCTAAAATGTTATAAAACGGTCTTTTAAAAACTTGTTTAATGCTCTACAACTTGATTTAAAACTTAAGTAATTAAAATGTATAGGTTTTTAAAGAAGAAAGAAGGAATCTGTACACAAAATCTTTAATTACTCGAAAACAAGCAATTTTTAAAATGTTTTAATATTGTCAATTTTAAGCTTTTCAAATGCTCTGAAATCTTATGCTTTACTTAAGTATTTCAAAACTATAGGTTTTTTAAAAAAAAAGAAAAAATCTGTATACATAAACAATAATTTCTCCAAGACTAACTTATTTCAAAATGTTTTAAAAAAGCCATTTAAATGCAATTTTAATGCTTAAACATGATGTTAAGCAAAAGTATTTAAAATACATATAGTGTCTAAAAAAAAATTACTTTTTACAAATAAACTTTAAGAACTCGAAAACTAACAAATTTTAAAATGTTATAACATGGTAATTTTAAGATCTTTTAATGCTCTACAACCACATTTAAAACTTAACTATTTAAAACTTATAGGTTTTCAAAAAAAGAAATGAATGGAGCTGTACACATAAACTATAATTTCTCAAAGACTAACTTATTTTAACATGTTTTAAAATAGCCATTTATGCTTTTTTATTGCTGAAAAACTTGATGTGTAAGCAAAAGTATTTAAAATACAATAGGTGTTTAAAAAAAAAAATTACTTTGTACACAAAAACTTTATAAACTTAAAAATACCTAATGCTAAAATGTTATAAAACGGTTCATTTTAAAACTTGTTTAATGCTCTACAATTTGATTTTAAACCTTAAGTAATTAAAATGTATAGGGTTTTAAAAAAAAAAAGGAATTTGTACACAAAAACTATAATGACTGGAAACAAGCAATTTTAAAAATTTTTTAATATTTTCATTTAAAGCTCCTTAAAAATGTCTCTAAATCTTATGCTAAAACTTAGGTGTTTTATACTTTTAGGTTTTCTAAAAAGAAAAAAAAAGTAGCTGTAACATATAAACTAAATTCCCACAGAATAACTTATTTTAATATGTTTTAAAGTAGCCAGGTTAGAGCGCATTTAATGGCCCAACAAGATGATTTTGAGCAAATGTATTTAAAATACATAGGGTGTCTAAAAAAAAGAAGAACTTTGTACACAAAACTGTATTACACCTCAAAAACTAACTGATTTTAAAATGTTATAACAAACAGTCTTTTAAAACTCGTTAATGCTCTACAACACGACTGATTTGAAACCTTAAGTAATTAAATGTATAGTTTTTAAAGAAAATAGAAGGACTCTGTACACAAAATCTTAATTACGCGAAAACAAGCGATTTATAAAATGTTTTAATATTGTCAATTTAAAGCTATTCAGATGCTCTAAATCTTATGCTTACTTAAGTATTTCAAAAATATAGGTTTTTTTAAAAAAAGAAAAAAATAAGTATAAATAAACAATAATTTCTCCAAGAGACACTTGTTTCAAAATGTTTTAAAAAAGCCATTTAAATGCAATTTTAATGCCTAAACATGATGTTAAGCAAAAGTATTTAAAATACATATGGTGTCTAAAAAAAAAGTACTTTTTACAAAAAAACATTAAGAACTCGAAAACTAATAAATTTTAAAATGTTATAACATTGTAATTTTAGGATCTTTTAATGCTCTACAACCACATTTAATACCTAACTATTTAAAACTTATAGGTTTTCAAAAAAAAAAAAGAAAGGAGCTGTAAACATAAACTTTCATTTCTCAAAGACTAACTTATTTTAACATGTTTTTAAATAGCCATTTTAATGCTTTTTAAATGCTGAAAAACTTGATGTTAAGCAAAAGTATTTAAAATACATAGGAATGTCTAAAAAAAAAGAATTACTTTGTACACCAAAAACATTATTTAACTTAAAAAACTAACTAATTCTAAAATGTTATAAAACGGTCATTATAAACTTGTTTAATGCTCAACAACTTGATTTAAACTTAAAGTA
>QUOH01000039.1:1423416-1433787 GCA_010416925.1 Polistes metricus | reverse complement strand
TAGCTTCTCTTAAAAAAAGAAGGAAACTATACACGAAAATTTTAATTACTCGAAAAACTAAGAAATTTTAAAATTTAAATCGTGGTAATTTTAAAGCTCTATTAATGCTCTTAAACCTGATTTAAAACTTAAGTATTTAAAATATAAAGGGTTTTTAGAAAAAAAGAAGGAAGCTGCCAATTAACCTATAATTTCTAAAGACTAACTTATTTTAAATTGTTTTAAAAGAGCAATTTTAAAGCACATTTATTGCCTAACAACATGATTTAAAACTTAAGTATTAAAACTTAAAGGTTTTCTAAAAAAAAAAGAAAGAAGCAGTAACATAGACTTACTTCTCAACGACTAACTATATGTTAAAATTTTTTAAAAAAGCTATTTTAAAGCTCTTTTAATGCTCAACAACATGATGTTAAGCAAAAGTATTTAAAATACATAGGGTGTCCTAAAAAAAAGAAACTTTGTACACAAAATCTTTATTTTTCGAAAATTACAAATTGTAAAATGTTGTAACATGGTCATTAAAGCTTGTAATGCCTAAACCAAATTTTAAACTAAAGTTTTAAAACTTTAGGTTTTCTAAAAAAAAAAGATGCTGTACACTTACTTTAATTTCTCGACGAAAACTTGTTTCAAAGTTTTAAACTAGCTATTTTAAAGCTCTCTTCAATACCTAACAACATGATTTTGAGCAAAGTATTAAAAATACATAGAGTGTGTAAAAAAAACAAGTACTTTGTATACACAAACTTAATATCTCGAAAATTAACAAATTGTAAAATGTTATAACAAGGTCATTTAAAAGCTCTGTTAATTCTATACAACCAAATTTTAAACTTAAAGATTTAAAACTTTTAGGTTTCTAAAAAAAAAAAGATGCTGTACACTTTAACTTTAATTTCTCGACGAAAAACTTGTTTCAAAATGTTTTAAAATAGCTATTTTAAAGCTCTCTTCATACCTAAAAACATGATTTGAGCAAAGTATTTAAAATACATAGAGTGTGTAAAAAAAAAGTAGTACTTTGTAGACAAAAACTTTAATAACTCGAAAATTAACAAATTGTAAAATGTTATACCATGGACATTTAAAGCACTTTTAATGCTCTACAACCTGATTTAAAACTTAAATAATTTAAACTTATAGGTTTTCTAAAAAAAAAAGAAAGATGCTGTACACTTAAACTTTAATTTCTCGAAGAATAATTTATTTCAAAATGTTTTTAAATAGCTAATTTAAAGCTCTTTTAATGCCCAAAAATATGATGTTGAGCAAAAGTATTTAAAATAATAGGGAACCTAAAAATAAAGAAGTACTTTGTACACAAAAACTTTTATAACTCGAAAATAAACAAGTTAAAAAATGTTATAGCATGGTCATTTTAAAGCTTTTTTAATGTTCTACAACCTAAATTGAAACTTAAGTATATATTAAAATATATGGGGTTTTTTAAAAAAAGAAGGAATCTGTACACAAAAACTTTAATAACTCGAAAACTAACAAATTCTAAAATGTTATAACATGGTCATTTTGAAGGTCTTTTAATGCTCTACAACCCGATTTGAAACTTTAGTATTAAAATATATAGGGTTTTTAAAAAAAAGAAGAAATCTCCACAAAAACTTAAATTACTCGAAAAAAAGCAAATTTTAAAATATTTTAAAACAGCTATTTGTAAGCTTTTTAAATGCCTAACAATCGATGCTAAACATAAGTTTTATATATGCATAGCTTCTCTTAAAAAAAAGAAGGAAACTATACACGAAAATTTTAATTACTCGAAAACTAGAAATTTTAAAATTTTAAATCGTGGTAATTTTAAAGCTCTATTAATGCTCTTAAACCTGATTTAAAACTTAAGTATTTAAAATATAAAGGGTTTTTAGAAAAAAGAAGGAAGCTGTACAAAACCTCTAATTCTTAAAGACTAACTTATTTTAAATGTTTTAAAATAGCAATTTTAAGCACATTTAATGCCTAACAACAACTTAAAACTTAAGTTTAAAACTTAAAGGTTTTCTAAAAAAAAAAGAAAGAAGCAGTACACATAGACTTTAATTTCTCAAAGACTAACTAATGTTAAAATTTTTTAAAAAAGCTATTTTAAAGCTCTTTTAATGCTCAACAACATGATGTTAAGCAAAAGTATTTAAAATACATAGGGTGTCCTAAAAAAACAAGAACTTTGTACACAAAATCTTTATTTCAAAATCTCGAAAATTAACAATTGTAAAATGTTGTAACATGGTCATTTAAAAGCTCTGTTAATGCTCTACAACCAAATTTTAAACTTAAGATTAAAACTTTTAGGTTTTCTAAAAAAAAAAAGATGCTGTACACTTAAACTTTAATTCTCGACGAAAAACTTGTTTCAAAATGTTTTAAAATAGCTATTTTAAAGCTCTCTTCATACCTAAAAACATGATTTGAGCAAAAGTATTTAAAATACATAGAGTGTGTAAAAAAAAAGTAGTACTTTGTATACAAAAACTTTAATAACTCGAAAATTAACAAATTGTAAAATGTTATAACAAGGACATTTAAAAGCTCTGTTAATTCTATACAACCAAATTTTAAACTTAAAGATTTAAAACTTTTAGGTTTTCTAAAAAAAAAAAGATGCTGTACACTTAAACTTTAATTTTTCGACGAAAAACTTGTTTCAAAATGTTTTAAAATAGCTATATTAAAGCTCTCTTCATACCTAAAAACATGATGTTGAGCAAAAGTATTTAAAATACATAGAGTGTGTAAAAAAAAAGTAGTACTTTGTATACAAAAACTTTAATAACTCGAAAATTAACAAATTGTAAAATGTTATAACATGGACATTTAAAAGCTCTTTTAATGCTCTACAACCAGATTTAAAACTTAAATAATTTAAACTTATAGGTTTTCTAAAAAAAAAGAAAAATGCTGTACACTTAAACTTTAATTTCTCGAAGAATAATTTATTTCAAAATGTTTTTAAATAGCTAATTTAAAGCTCTTTTAATGCCCAAAAATATGATGTTGAGCAAAAGTATTTAAAATACATAGGGAACCTAAAAATAAAAGAAGTACTTTGTACACAAAAACTTTTATAACTCGAAAAAAAACAAGTTAAAAAATGTTATAACATTGTCATTTTAAAACTTTTTTAATGTTCTACTACCTAAATTGAAACTTAAGTATATATTAAAATATATGGGGTTTTTTAAAAAAAAAGAAGGAATCTGTACACAAAAACTTTAATAACTCGAAAACTAACAAATTCTAAAATGTTATAACATGGTCATTTTGAAGGTCTTTTAATGCTCTACAACCCGATTTGAAACTTTAGTATTTGAAATATATAGGGTTTTTTAAAAAAAAGAAGAAATCTCCACAAAAACTTAAATTACTCGAAAAAAAGCAAATTTTAAAATATTTTAAAACAGCTATTTGTAAGCTTTTTAAATGCCTAACAACTTGATGCTAAACATAAGTTTTTTATATGCATAGGTTCTCTAAAAAAAAGAAGGAAACTATACACGAAAATTTTAATTACTCGAAAAGTAATAAATTTTAAAATTTTAAATCGTGGTAATTTTAAAGCTCTTTTAATGCTCCTAAACCTGATTTAAAACTTAAGTATTTAAAATATAAAGGGTTTTTAGAAAAAAAGAAGGAATCGGTACACTTAACCTATAATTTCTCGAAGACTAACTTATTTTAAAATGTTTTATAATAGCAATTTTAAAGCACATTTAATGCCTAACAACATGATTTAAAACTTAAGTATTTAAAACTTATAGGTTTTCTAAAAAAAAAAGAAAGAAGCAGTACACATAGACTTTAATTTCTCAAAGACTAACTAATTTTAAAATTTTTTAAAAAAGCTTTTTTAAAGCTCTTTTAATGCTCAACAACATGATGTTAAGCAAAAGTATTTAAAATACATAGAGTGTGTAAAAAAAAAGTAGTACTTTGTATACAAAAACTTTAATAACTCGAAAATTAACAAATTGTAAAATGTTATAACATGGACATTTAAAAGCTTTTTTAATGCTCTACAACCAGATTTAAAACTTAAATAATTTAAACTTATAGGTTTTCTAAAGAAAAAAGAAAGATGCTGTACACTTAAACTTTAATTCCTCGAAGAATAATTTATTTCAAAATGTTTTTAAATAGCTAATTTAACGCTCTTTTAATGCCCAAAAATATGATGTTGAGCAAAAGTATTTAAAATACATAAGAACCTAAAAATAAAAGAAGTACTTTGTACACAAAAACTTTTATAACTCGAAAATAAACAAGTTAAAAAATGTTATAACATGGTCATTTTAAAGCTTTTTTAATGTTCTACAACCTAAATTGAAACTTAAGTATATATTAAAATATATGGGGTTTTTTAAAAAAAAAGAAGGAATCTGTACACAAAAACTTTAATAACTCGAAAACTAACAAATTCTAAAATGTTATAACATGGTCATTTTGAAGGTCTTTTAATGCTCTACAACCCGATTTGAAACTTTAGTATTTAAAATATATAGGGTTTTTTAAAAAAAAAAGAAATCTCCACAAAAACTTAAATTACTCGAAAAAAAGCAAATTTTAAAATATTTTAAAACAGCTATTTGTAAGCTTTTTAAATGCCTAACAATACGATGCTAAACATAAGTTTTATATATGCATAGCTTCTCTTAAAAAAAGAAGGAAACTATACACGAAAATTTTAATTACTCGAAAACTAAGAAATTTTAAAATTTTAAATCGTGGTAATTTTAAAGCTCTATTAATGCTCTTAAACCTGATTTAAAACTTAAGTATTTAAAATATAAAGGGTTTTTAGAAAAAAAGAAGGAAGCTGTACAATTAACCTATAATTTCTTAAAGACTAACTTATTTTAAAATGTTTTAAAATAGCAATTTTAAAGCACATTTAATGCCTAACAACATGATTTAAAACTTAAGTATTTAAAACTTAAAGGTTTTCTAAAATAAAAAGAAAGAAGCAGTACACATAGACTTTAATTTCTCAAAGACTAACTAATGTTAAAATTTTTTAAAAAAGCTATTTTAAAGCTCTTTTAATGCTCAACAACATGATGTTAAGCAAAAGTATTTAAAATACATAGGGTGTCCTAAAAAAACAAGAACTTTGTACACAAAATCTTTATTTTTTCGAAAATTAACAAATTGTAAAATGTTGTAACATGGTCATTTAAAAGCTCTGTTAATGCTCTACAACCAAATTTTAAACTTAAAGATTTAAAACTTTTAGGTTTTCTAAAAAAAAAAAGATGCTGTACACTTAAACTTTAATTTCTCGACGAAAAACTTGTTTCAAAATGTTTTAAAATAGCTATTTTAAAGCTCTCTTCATACCTAAAAACATGATTTTGAGCAAAAGTATTTAAAATACATAGAGTGTGTAAAAAAAAAGTAGTACTTTGTATACAAAAACTTTAATAACTCGAAAATTAACAAATTGTAAAATGTTATAACAAGGACATTTAAAAGCTCTGTTAATTCTATACAACCAAATTTTAAACTTAAAGATTTAAAACTTTTAGGTTTTCTAAAAAAAAAAAGATGCTGTACACTTTAACTTTAATTTCTCGACGAAAAACTTGTTTCAAAATGTTTTAAAATAGCTATTTTAAAGCTCTCTTCATACCTAAAAACATGATTTTGAGCAAAAGTATTTAAAATACATAGAGTGTGTAAAAAAAAAGTAGTACTTTGTAGACAAAAACTTTAATAACTCGAAAATTAACAAATTGTAAAATGTTATACCATGGACATTTAAAAGCACTTTTAATGCTCTACAACCTGATTTAAAACTTAAATAATTTAAACTTATAGGTTTTCTAAAGAAAAAAGAAAGATGCTGTACACTTAAACTTTAATTTCTCGAAGAATAATTTATTTCAAAATGTTTTTAAATAGCTAATTTAACGCTCTTTTAATGCCCAAAAATATGATGTTGAGCAAAAGTATTTAAAATACATAAGGAACCTAAAAATAAAAGAAGTACTTTGTACACAAAAACTTTTATAACTCGAAAATAAACAAGTTAAAAAATGTTATAACATGGTCATTTTAAAGCTTTTTTAATGTTCTACAACCTAAATTGAAACTTAAGTATATATTAAAATATATGGGGTTTTTTAAAAAAAAAGAAGGAATCTGTACACAAAAACTTTAATAACTCGAAAACTAACAAATTCTAAAATGTTATAACATGGTCATTTTGAAGGTCTTTTAATGCTCTACAACCCGATTTGAAACTTTAGTATTTAAAATATATAGGGTTTTTTAAAAAAAAAAAGAAATCTCCACAAAAACTTAAATTACTCGAAAAAAAGCAAATTTTAAAATATTTTAAAACAGCTATTTGTAAGCTTTTTAAATGCCTAACAATTCGATGCTAAACATAAGTTTTATATATGCATAGCTTCTCTTAAAAAAAGAAGGAAACTATACACGAAAATTTTAATTACTCGAAAACTAAGAAATTTTAAAATTTTAAATCGTGGTAATTTTAAAGCTCTATTAATGCTCTTAAACCTGATTTAAAACTTAAGTATTTAAAATATAAAGGGTTTTTAGAAAAAAAGAAGGAAGCTGTACAATTAACCTATAATTTCTTAAAGACTAACTTATTTTAAAATGTTTTAAAATAGCAATTTTAAAGCACATTTAATGCCTAACAACATGATTTAAAACTTAAGTATTTAAAACTTAAAGGTTTTCTAAAAAAAAAAGAAAGAAGCAGTACACATAGACTTTAATTTCTCAAAGACTAACTAATGTTAAAATTTTTTAAAAAAGCTATTTTAAAGCTCTTTTAATGCTCAACAACATGATGTTAAGCAAAAGTATTTAAAATACATAGGGTGTCCTAAAAAAACAAGAACTTTGTACACAAAATCTTTATTTTTTCGAAAATTAACAAATTGTAAAATGTTGTAACATGGTCATTTAAAAGCTCTGTTAATGCTCTACAACCAAATTTTAAACTTAAAGATTTAAAACTTTTAGGTTTTCTAAAAAAAAAAAGATGCTGTACACTTAAACTTTAATTTCTCGACGAAAAACTTGTTTCAAAATGTTTTAAAATAGCTATTTTAAAGCTCTCTTCATACCTAAAAACATGATTTTGAGCAAAAGTATTTAAAATACATAGAGTGTGTAAAAAAAAAGTAGTACTTTGTATACAAAAACTTTAATAACTCGAAAATTAACAAATTGTAAAATGTTATAACAAGGACATTTAAAAGCTCTGTTAATTCTATACAACCAAATTTTAAACTTAAAGATTTAAAACTTTTAGGTTTTCTAAAAAAAAAAAGATGCTGTACACTTAAACTTTAATTTCTCGACGAAAAACTTGTTTCAAAATGTTTTAAAATAGCTATTTTAAAGCTCTCTTCATACCTAAAAACATGATTTTGAGCAAAAGTATTTAAAATACATAGAGTGTGTAAAAAAAAAGTAGTACTTTGTAGACAAAAACTTTAATAACTCGAAAATTAACAAATTGTAAAATGTTATACCATGGACATTTAAAAGCACTTTTAATGCTCTACAACCTGATTTAAAACTTAAATAATTTAAACTTATAGGTTTTCTAAAAAAAAAGAAAGATGCTGTACACTTAAACTTTAATTTCTCGAAGAATAATTTATTTCAAAATGTTTTTAAATAGCTAATTTAAAGCTCTTTTAATGCCCAAAAATATGATGTTGAGCAAAAGTATTTAAAATACATAGGGAACCTAAAAATAAAAGAAGTACTTTGTACACAAAAACTTTTATAACTCGAAAATAAACAAGTTAAAAAATGTTATAGCATGGTCATTTTAAAGCTTTTTTAATGTTCTACAACCTAAATTAAAACTTAAGTATATATTAAAATATATGGGGTTTTTTTAAAAAAAGAAGGAATCTGTACACAAAAACTTTAATAACTCGAAAACTAACAAATTCTAAAATGTTATAACATGGTCATTTTGAAGGTCTTTTAATGCTCTACAACCCGATTTGAAACTTTAGTATTTAAAATATATAGGGTTTTTTAAAAAAAAGAAGAAATCTCCACAAAAACTTAATTACTCGAAAAAAAGCAAATTTTAAAATATTTTAAAACAGCTATTTGTAAGCTTTTTAAATGCCTAACAATTCGATGCTAAACATAAGTTTTATATATGCATAGGTTCTCTAAAAAAAGAAGGAAACTATACACGAAAATTTTAATTACTCGAAAACTAAGAAATTTTAAAATTTTAAATCGTGGTAATTTTAAAGCTCTTTTAATGCTCTTAAACCTGATTTAAAACTTAAGTATTTAAAATATAAAGGGTTTTTAGAAAAAAAGAAGGAAGCTGTACAATTAACCTATAATTTCTTAAAGACTAACTTATTTAAAAATGTTTTAAAATAGCAATTTTAAAGCACATTTAATGCCTAACAACATGATTTAAAACTTAAGTATTTAAAACTTAAGGTTTTCTAAAAAAAAAGAAAGAAGCAGTACACATAGACTTTAATTTCTCAAAGACTAACTAATGTTAAAATTTTTTAAAAAAGCTATTTTAAAGCTCTTTTAATGCTCAACAACATGATGTTAAGCAAAAGTATTTAAAATACATAGGGTGTCCTAAAAAACAAGAACTTTGTACACAAAATCTTTATTTTTTCGAAAATTAACAAATTGTAAAATGTTGTAACATGGTCATTTAAAAGCTCTGTTAATGCTCTACAACCAAATTTTAAACTTAAAGATTTAAACTTTAGGTTTTCTAAAAAAAAAAAGATGCTGTACACTTAAACTTTAATTTCTCGACGAAAAACTTGTTTCAAAATGTTTTAAAATAGCTATTTTAAAGCTCTCTTCATACCTAAAAACATGATTTTGAGCAAAAGTATTTAAAATACATAGAGTGTGTAAAAAAAAAGTAGTACTTTGTATACAAAAACTTTAATAACTCGAAAATTAAACAATTGTAAAATGTTATAACAAGGACATTTAAAAGCTCTGTTAATTCTATACAACCAAATTTTAAACTAAAGATTTAAAACTTTTAGGTTTTCTAAAAAAAAAAGATGCTGTACACTTAACTTAATTTCTCGACGAAAAATGTTCAAAATGTTTTAAAATAGCTATTTTAAAGCTCTCTTCATACCTAAAAACATGATTTTGAGCAAAAGTATTTAAAATACATAGAGTGTGTAAAAAAAAAAGTAGTACTTTGTAGACAAAAACTTTAATAACTCGAAAATTAACAAATTGTAAAAATGTTATACCATGGACATTTAAAAGCACTTTTAATGCTCTACAACCTGATTTAAAAACTTAAATAATTTAAACTTATAGGTTTTCTAAAAAAAAAGAAAGATGCTGTACACTTAAACTTTAATTTCTCGAAGAATAATTTATTTCAAAATGTTTTTAAATAGCTAATTTAACGCTCTTTTAATGCCCAAAAATATGAGTTGAGCAAAAGTATTTAAAAATCATAGGGAACCTAAAAATAAAAGAAGTACCTTTGTACACAAAAAACTTTTATAACTCGAAAAAAACAAGTTAAAAAATGTTATAACATGGTCATTTTAAAGCTTTTTTAATGTTCTACAACCTAAATTGAAAACTTAAGTATATATAAAATATATGGGGTTTTTTAAAAAAAAGAAGGAATCTGTACACAAAAACTTTAATAACTCGAAAACTAACAAATTCTAAAATGTTATAACATGGTCATTTGAAGGTCTTTTAATGCTCTACAACCCGATTTGAAACTTTAGTATTTAAAAATATATAGGGTTTTTAAAAAAAAAAGAAATCTCCACAAAAAACTTAAATTACTCGAAAAAAAGCAAATTTTAAAATATTTAAAACAGCTATTTGTAAGCTTTTTAAATGCCTAACAATTCGATGCTAAACATAAGTTTTTATATATGCATAGCTCTCTTAAAAAAAGAAGGAAACTATACACGAAAATTTTAATTACTCGAAAACTAAGAAATTTTAAAATTTTAATCGTGGTAATTTAAAGCTCTTTTAATGCTCTTAAACTGATTTAAAACTTAAGTATTTTAAAATATAAAGGGTTTTTAGAAAAAGAAGGAAGCTGTACACTTAACCTATAATTTCTTAAAGACTAACTTTTTAAAATGTTTTAACATAGCCATTTTAAAGCACATTTAATGCCTAACACATGATTTAAAACTTAAGTATTAAAACTTATAGGTTTTCTAAAAAAAAAAGAAAGAAGCAGTACACATAGACTTTAATTTCTCAAAGACTAACTAATGTTAAAATTTTTAAAAAAGCTATTTTAAAGCTCTTTTACTGCTCAACAACATGATGTTAAGCAAAAGTATTTAAAATACATAGGGTGTC
>QUOH01000039.1:1369890-1419873 GCA_010416925.1 Polistes metricus | reverse complement strand
AATATTGTCATTAAAATGCTCTTTAAATGCTCTAAAATCTTATGCTAATCTTAAGTATTTAAAACTTATAGGCTTACTAAAATAAAAAAAAGAGGAGCTGTACACATAAACTTTCTTTTCTCACAGTCTAACTTTTTTTAAAATGTTTTACAATAATTATTTTAAAGCTTTTTAATGCCTTTCAACATGATGTTAAGCAAAAGTATTTAAAATACATAGGGTGCCCAAAAAAAAAGTAGTACTTTGTATAGAAAAACTTCAATAACTCGAAAAATAATAAATTCTAAAATGTTATAACATGGACATTTTTAAGCTCTTTTAATTCTGTACAACCTGTCTTCAAACTTACGTATTTAAAATATATAGGGTTTTTAAATAAAAATAAGGAATCTTTACACAAAAACTTCAAGTACTCGAAAACTAACAAATTTTAAAATAATTTAACGCAGTCATTTTAAAGTTGTCATTTTAAAGCAGTAATTTTAAAGCTCTTTTATCGCTTAAAAACCTTATGCTTAACATAGGTTTTTAATATACATAAGTTTCCTAGAAAAAAAAAGAAAAGCTGTACTAATAAACTTTAATTTCTCAAAGACTAACTCTTTTAAAATTTTCTATAATAGCTATTTTAAAGCTCTTTTAATGCCCATCAACATGATGTTAAGCAAATGTTTTTAAAATAAATAGGGTGTCCAAAAAAAAAGAAGTACTTTGTACCCAAAAGCGTTAATAGCTCGAAAAATAACAAATTCTAAAATGTAATAATATGGTCATTTTAAAGCTATTTTAATGCTCTACAAACAGATTTAAGACTTAAGTAGTTAAAACTTATAGGTTCTCTAAAAAAAAGAAGGTTTCTGTACTCAGAAACTTCAATTACTGGAAAACAAGCAATTTTTGTAATGATTAAATATTGTCATTAAAATGCTCTTTAAATGCTCTAAAATCTTATGCTAATCTTAAGTATTTAAAACTTATAGGCTTACTAAAATAAAAAAAAGAGGAGCTGTACACATAAACTTTCTTTCTCACAGTCTAAACTTTTTTAAAATGTTTTACAATAATTATTTTAAAGCTTTTAATAAATGCCTTTCAACATGATGTTAAGCAAAGTATTTAAAATACATGGGTGCCCAAAAAAAAAAGTAGTACTTTGTATAGAAAAACTTCAATAACGCGAAAAATAATAAATTCTAAAATGTTATAACATGGACATTTTTAAGCTCTTTTATTCTTGTACAACCTGTCTTCAAACTTACGTATTTAAAATATATAGGGGTTTTTAAATAAAAATAAAATCTTTACACAAAAACTTCAAGTACTCTCGAAAACTAACAAATTTTAAATAATTTAAACGCAGTCATTTTAAAGTTGTCATTTTAAAGCAGTAATTTTTAAAGCTCTTTTATCGCTTAAAACCTTATGCTTAACATAGGTTTTTATATACATAAGTTTCCTAGAAAAAAAAAGAAAAGCTGTACTAATAAACTTTAATTTCTCAAAGACTAACTCTTTAAAATTTTCTATAATAGCTATTTTAAAGCTCTTTTAATGCCCATCAACATGATGTTAAGCAAATGTTTTTAAAATAAATAGGGTGTCCAAAAAAAAAGAAGTACTTTGTACCCAAAAGCGTTAATAGCTCGAAAAATAACAAATTCTAAAATGTAATAATATGGTCATTTTAAAGCTATTTTAATGCTCTACAAACAGATTTAAGACTTAAGTAGTTAAAACTTATAGGTTCTCTAAAAAAAAGAAGGTTTCTGTACTCAGAAACTTCAATTACTGGAAAACAAGCAATTTTTGTAATGATTAAATATTGTCATTAAAATGCTCTTTAAATGCTCTAAAATCTTATGCTAAACTTAAGTATTTAAAACTTAAAGTTTTACTAAAAAAAAGAAAGGAGCAGTACACATAAACGTTCGTTTCTCAAAGACTAACTCTTTTTAAAAGGTTTTAAAATAATTATTTTAAAGCTCTATTAATGCCCATCAACATAATGTTAAGCAAAAGTATTTAAAATACATAGGGTGTCCAAAAAAAAGTAGTACTTTGTATAGAAAAACTTTAATAACTCGAAAAATAATAAATTCTAAAATGTTATAACATGGTCATTTCAAAGCTCTTTTAATGCTCTACAACGTGATTTAAAACTTTAGTATTTAAAATATATAGGGTTTTTAAAAAAAAATAAGGAATCTGTACACAAAAACTTTAATTACTCGAAAACAAACAAATTTTCAAATAATTTACCGCAGTCATTTTAAATTTGTAATTTTAAAGCAGTAATTTTAAAGCATTTTTAATGCTTAAAAACTCATGTTTAACATAAGTTTTTATTATACATAAGTTTTCAAAAAAAAAAAAGAAGCTGTACAATTAAAATTTAATATCTCAAAGAATAACTAGTTTTAAAATTTTCTATAATAGCTATTTTAAAGCTCTTTTAATACCCAACAACATGAGGTTAGGCAAAAGTATTTAAAATACATAGGGTGTCTAAAAAAAAGAAGTGCTTTGTAAACTGAAACTTTATTAACTCGAAAACTGACAAATTCTAAAATGTTATAACATAGTCATTTTAATGCTCTTTTAATGGTCTACAACCTGATTTAAAACTCAAGTATTTAAAATATATAGGGTTTTTAAATAAAAATAAGGAATGTGTAAACAAAAACTTCAATTACTGGAAAACAAGCAATTTTTGTAATGTTTTATTATTGTCATTAAAATGCTCTTTAAATGCTCTAAAATCTTATGCTAATCTTAAGGATTTAAAACTTATAGGCTTACTAAAATAAAAAAAAGAGGAGCTGTACACATAAACTTTCTTTTCTCACAGTCTAACTTTTTTTAAAATGTTTTACAATAATTATTTTAAAGCTTTTTTAATGCCTATCAACATGATGTTAAGCAAAAGTATTTAAAATACATAGGGTGCCCAAAAAAAAGTAGTACTTTGTATAGAAAAACTTCAATAACTCGAAAAATAATAAATTCTAAAATGTTATAACATGGTCATTTCAAAGCTCTTTTAATGATGTACAACCTGACTTCAAACTTAAGTATTTAAAATATATAGGGTTTTTAAAAAAAAATAAGGAATCTGTACACAAAAACATTAATAACTCGAAAACATACAAATTGTAATATAATTTAACGCAGTCATTTTAAAGTTGTAATTTCAAAGCAGTAATTTTAAAGCTCTTTTATTGCTTAAAAACCTTATGCTTAACATAGGTTTTTAATATACATAAGTTTCCTAGAAAAAAAAAGAAAAGCTGTACTAATAAACTTTAATTTCTCAAAGACTAACTCTTTTAAAATTTTCTAGAATAGCTATTTTAAAGCTCTTTTAATGCCCATCAACATGATGTTTAGCAAATGTTTTTAAAATAAATAGGGTGTCCAAAAAAAAGGAAGTAATTTGTACCCAAAAGCGTTAATGACTCAAAAAATAACAAATTCTAAAATGTAATAATATGGTCATTTTAAAGCTATTTTAATGCTCTACAAACAGATTTAAGACTTAAGTAGTTAAAACTTATAGGTTCTCTAAAAAAAAGAAGGATTCTGTACTCAGAAACTTCAATTACTGGAAAACAAGCAATTTTTGTAATGTTTTTATATTGCCATTAAAATACTCTTTAAATGCTCTAAAATCTTATGCTAATCTTAAGTATTTAAAACTTATAAGCTTACTAAAATAAAAAAAAGAGGAGCTGTACACATAAACTTTCTTTTCTCACAGTCTAACTTTTTTTTAACTGTTTTACAATAATTATTTTAAAGCTTTTTTAATGCCTATCAACATGATGTTAAGTAAAAGTATTTAAAATACATAGAGTGTTCAAAAAAACAGAAGTACTTTGTATAGAAAAACTTTAATAACTCGAAAAATAATAAATTCCAAAATGTTATAACATGGTCATTTCAAAGCTCTTTTAATGATGTACAACCTGACTTCAAACTTAAGTATTTAAAATATATAGGGTTTTTAAAAAAAAATAAAGAATCTGTACACAAAAACTTAAATTACTCGAAAACAAACAAATTTTCAAATAATTTACCGCAGTCATTTTAAAGTTGTAATTTTAAAGCAGTCATTGTAAAGCTCTTTTAATGCTTAAAAACCTCATGTTTAACATAAGTTTTTAATATACATAAGTTTTCAAAAAAAAATTAAAAGAAGCTGTACAATTAAAATTTAATTTCTGAAAGAATAACTAATTTTAAAATTTTCTATAATAGCTATTTTAAAGCTCTTTTAATGCTTAACAACATGAGGTTAGGCAAAAGTATTTAAAATACATAGGGTGTCTAAAAAAAAGAAGTGCTTTGTAAACAGAAACTTTATTAACTCAAAAACTAACAAATTCTAGAATGTTATAATATGGTCATTTTAATGCTCTTTTAATGGTCTAAAACCTGATTTAAAACTCAAGTATTTAAAATATATAGGGTTTTTAAATAAAAATAAGGAATGTGTAAACAAAAACTTCAATTACTGGAAAACAAGCAATTTTTGTAATGTTTTAATATCGTCATTAAAATGCTCTTTAAATGCTCTAAAATCTTATGCTAATCTTAAGTATTTAAAACTTATAGGCTTACTAAAATAAAAAAAAGAGGAGCTGTACACATAAACTTTCTTTTCTCACAGTCTAACTTTTTTTAAAATGTTTTACAATAATTATTTTAAAGCTTTTTTAATGCCTATCAACATGATGTTAAGCAAAAGTATTTAAAATACATATGGTGCCCAAAAAAAAGTAGTACTATGTATAGAAAAACTTCAATAACTCGAAAAATAATAAATTCTAAAATGTTATAACATGGTCATTTCAAAGCTCTTTTAATGATGTACAACCTGACTTCAAACTTAAGTATTTAAAATATATAGGGTTTTTAAATAAAAAGAAAGGATCTCTTCACAAAAACTTCAATTACTCAAAAGCAAGCAACTTTTAAAATGTTTTAAAATAGGTATTTTAAAGCTCTTTTAATGCCCAACAACATGATGTAAAGTAAAAGTATTTAAAACACATATGGTCTTTAAAAAATAAGAAGTACTTTGTATACATAAACTTAAATAACACGAAAAATAAGAAATTCTAAAATTTTATATCATGGTCATTTTAAAGCTCTTTTAATGCTTTACAACTAGATTTAAAACTTAAGTAATAAAAATTAGAGGTTATCTAAAAAAAAAAAGGATTCTGTACACAGAAACTTGAATAACTGGAAAACAAGCAATTTTTGTAATGTTTGAATATTGCCATTAAAATTCTCTTTAAATGCTCTAAAATATTATGCTAATATTAAGTATTTTAAAATTATAGGTTTACTAAAAAAAAAAAGAAAGGAACTATACATATAAACTTTTATTTCTCAAAGACTACATTTTTTTAAACTGTTTTAAAATAATTGCTTTAAAGCTCTTTTAATGCCTATCAACATGATGTTAAGCAAAAGTATTTAAAATACATAGGGTTTCCAAAAAAAAAGTAGTTCTTTGTATAGAAAAACTTTAATAACTCGAAAAATAATAAATTCTTAAATGTTATAACATTGTCATTTTAAAGCTTTTTTAATGCTCTACAACAAGGTATGAAACTTAAGTAATTAAAACTTATAGGTTCTATAAAAAAAAGAAGGATTCTGTACAGAGAAACTTCAATTACTGGAAATCAAGCAATTTTTGTAATGTTTTAATATTGCCATTAAATTGCTCTTTAAATGCTCAAAAATCTTAGGCTAATCTTAAGTATTTAAAACTTATAGGTTTACTAAAAAAAAAAAAGAAAGAGCTGTACACATAAACTTTAATTACTCGAAAAAATAATTAATTATAAAAAAAAAACTAATTAATTATATAATTTTAAAATCAAATAGTCATTTTAAAGCTCTTTTAATGCTCAATAACATGATGTTTGGCAGAAGTATTAAAAATTCATAGGTTTTCTACAAAAAAGAAGTTTTTTTTACCCTAAAATTTTTTGACTCGAAAATTAACTAATTCTTAAATGTCATTAAATGGTAATTTTAAAGCTCCCTTTAAGTCCAACAACATGATATTAATCAAAAGTATTTAAAATACATAAGGTGTCTAAAAAAAAAGAATTACTTTGTAAACAAAAACTATAAAGACTAAAGAATTAACAAATTCTAAAATGTTATAACATGGTCATTTTAAAGCTCTTTCCATGCTGTACAACCTGATTTAAATCTTAAGTATTTAATATATATAAGGTTTTTATAAAAAAAAATTAAGATTCTGTACACAAAAACTTCATGTATTGGAAAACTAACAAATTTAAAAATAATTTAACGCAGTATTTTAAAATTGTCATTTTAAAGCAGTAATTTTAAAGCTCTTTTAATGCTTAAAAAACTTATACTAATCATAAGATTTTAATATACATAAGTTTACAAAAAAAAAAAAAGTAGCTGTACAAATAAACTTTAATTTCTTAAAGACTAACTAATTTAAAAATTTTTTAAAATAGCTATTTTAAAGCTCTTTTAATGCCCATCAACATAGTGTTCAGCAAAAGTATTTAAAATACTTAGGGTGTCCAAAAAAAAAGTAGTACTTTGTAAAGAAAAACTTTAATAACTCGAAAAATAATAAATTATAAAATGTTATAACATAGTCATTTTAAAGCTCTTTTAATGCTGAACAACCTCATTTCAAACGTAAGTATTTAAAATATATAAAGTTTTTAAAAAAAAATAAGGAATCTGTACAAAAAAAACTTAATTGCTCGAAAACAAACAAATTTTAAAATAATTTAATGCAGTCATTTTATAGTTTTTATTTTAAAGCAGTAACTTTAAAGCTCTTTTAATGCTAAAAAACCTTAGGCTTTACATAAGTTTTTAATATTCATAAGCTTCCTAGAAGAAAAAAAAGAAGCTGTACAATAAGACTTTAATTTCTTTAAGACTAACTAATTTTAAAATTTTTAAAATAGCTATTTTAAAGCTCTTTTAATGCCAAACTACATAATGTTAAGCAAAAGTATTTAAAATACATAGGGTGACTAAAAAAAAAGAAGTACAATGTACCCAAAAACTTTAAAGACTCGAAAATTAACAAATTCTAAAATGTTATAACATGGTCATTTTAAAGCATTTTTTATGCCTAAAAACAAGATTTAAAACTAAAGTAATTAAAACTAATAGGTTCTCTAAAAAAAATAAAGAATCTGTACACAAAAACTTTAATTACTCGAAAACAAAAAAATTTTCTAATAATTTAACGCAGTCATTTTAAAGTTGTCATTTTAAAGCAGTAATTTTAAAGCTCTTTTAATGCTTAAAAACCCTATGCTTAACATAAGTTCTTAATATAAATAAGTTTCTTAGAAAAAAAAAAAAAGTAGCTGTACCAATAAACTTTAATTTCTCAAAGACTAACTCTTTTAAAATTTTATATAATAGCTATTTTAAAGCTCTTTTAATGCCCATCAACATGATGTTAAGCAAATGTTTTTAAAATAAATAGGGTGTCCAAAAAAAAGAAGTAATTTGTACCCAAAAGTGTTAATTACTCGAAAAATAACAAATTCTAAAATGTAATAATATGGTCATTTTAAAGCTATTTTAATGCTTTACAAACAGATTTAAAACTTAAGTAGTTAAAACTTATAGGTTCTCAAAAAAAAAGAAGGATTCTGTACTCAGAAACTTCAATTACTAGAAAACAAGCAATTTTTGTAATGTTTTAATATTGCCATTAAAATACTCTTTAAATGCTCTAAAATCTTATGCTAATCTTAAGTATTTAAAACTTATAGGTTTCCTAAAAAAAAAAGAAAGGAGCAGTACACATAAACTTTCATTTCTCGAAGACTAACTATTTTTAAAAGGTTTTAAAATAATTAATTTAAAGCTCTTTTAATGCCTATAAACATGATGTTAAGCAAAAGTATTTAAAATATATAGGGTGTCTAAAAAAAAGTAATACTTTGTATACATAAACTTTAATAACTCGAAAACTAAGAAATTCTAAAATGTTATATCATTGTCATTTTAAAGCTCTTTTAATGCTGTAAAACCTGATTTAAATCTTAAGTATTTAAATTATATAGGGTTTATAAAAAAAGTAAGGAATCTGTACACAAAAACTTCAAGTACTCGAAAACAAAAAAATTTTAAAATAATTTACCGCAGTCATTTAAAGTTGTCTTTTTAAAGCAGTAAATTTAAATCTGTTTTAATGCTAAAAAAACTTATGCTGAATATAAGTTTTTAATATATATAAGTTTTCTAAAAAAAAAAAAAAAGTAGCTGTACAATTAAACTTTAATTTCTTAAAGACTAACTAATTTTTAAAATTTTTAAAACAGCTATTTTAAAGCTCTTTTAATGCCCAACAACATGATTTTAAGCAAAAGTATTTAAAATACATAGGGTGACTAAAAAAAAAGAAGTACTTTCTACCTAAAAACTTTAATGACTCGAAAATTAACAAATTCTATTATGTTATAACATGGTTATTTTAATGCTTTTTTATTTTTGTATAACCTGATTTAAAACTTAAGTATTTAAAATATATAGGGTTTTTAAATAAAAAGAAAGAATCTCTACACAAAAACTTCAATTACTCAAAAGCAAGCAACTTTTAAAATGTTTTAAAATAGATATTTTAAAGCTCTTTTAATGCCCAACAACATGATGTAAAGTAAAAGTATTTAAAACACATATGGTCTTTAAAAAATAAGAAGTACTTTGTATACATAAACTTTAATAACACGAAAAATAAGAAATTCTAAAATTTTATATCATGGTCATTTTAAAGCTCTTTTAATGCTCTACAACTAGATTTAAAACTTAAGTAATAAAAATTAGAGGTTATCTAAAAAAAAAGAAGGATTCTGTACACAGAAACTTCAATAACTGGAAAACAAGCAATTTTTGTAATGTTTGAATATTGCCATTAAAATTCTCTTTAAATGCTCTAAATTATTATGCTAATCTTAAGTATTTAAAACTTATAGGTTTACTAAAAAAAAAAAGAAAGGAACTGTACATATAAACTTTTATTTTTCAAAGACTACATTTTTTTAAACTGTTTTAAAATAATTGTTTTAAAGCTCTTTTAATGCCTATTAACATGATGTTAAGCAAAAGTATTTAAAATACATAGGGTTTCCAAAAAAAAAGTAGTTCTTTGTATAGAAAAACTTTAATAACTCGAAAAATAATAAATTCCTAAATGTTATACCATTGTCATTTGAAAGCTTTATTAATGCTCTACAACCAGGTATGAAACTTAAGTAATTAAAACTTATAGGTTCTCTAAAAAAAAGAAGGATTCTGTACAGAGAAACTTCAATTACTGGAAATCAAGCAATTTTTGTAATGTTTTAATATTGCCATTAAAATGCTCTTTAAATGCTCAAAAATCTTAGGCTAATCTTAAGTATTTAAAACTTATAGGTTTACTAAAAAAAAAAAGAAAGGAGCTGTACACATAAACTTTAATTACTCGAAAAAATAATTAATTATAAAAAAAAAAACTAATTAATTATATAATTTTAAAATCAAATAGTCATTTTAAAGCTCTTTTAATGCTGGAGAAAATGATGTTAGGCTAAAGTATTAAAAATACATAGGGTGTCTAAAAAAAAAGAAGTACTTTGTACCCAAAATCTTTAATGACTAGAAAATTAACAAATTCTAAAATGTTATATCATGGTCATTTTAAAACTCTTTTAATGCTGTACAACCTGATTTCGATCTTAAATATTTAAAATATATAGGGTTTTTTAAAAAATAAGAAGGAATCATTAGACAAAAACTTCAAATACTCGAAAACATGCAATTTTTAAATTGTTTTAAAATAGCTATTATAAAGCTCTTTTAATGCTCAACAACATGATGTTAAGCAAAAGTATTTAAAATATATAGGGTGTCTAATAAAAGTGTCGGGTTATTAAATTAAACTGAAATACGCAGTATCGTTGAAAAAGGTATTTATATAACATAACTGAGAAATTACATATTATTGCAACTCAACACGTGTCTACCTCCTGTACCGCGCTGCGCTAACTCTGCTTTATCACTCCATCTGCCAACTTACTAAAAACTAAGTGGTTTGGTACCACTGTATCGGAGACGCTTGAGATACCAAGATAGGAAACTTGCTTTATTTTTCCAACACTCCCCCTTATCTAGGCGTCGTAGATTCCCTCAACATAAACTTAATAGTTTCACACAGGTATTATGCTTGTTACTCGCTAAGGCTTGGTTAATATATCGGCGGTCATCTTCTCCGTACTTAAATAGTTCACAACAATATCACCCCGCACTTGCGCTTCGCGTGAAAAATGATACCTTATATCTATATGTTTGCTACGGTTATGGTAAACGCTTTTTTTACATAGTTCTATGGCACTTTAGTTATCACAATAAACTTTGGTTGGTTGCTTTAACAAATCATAGGCCTTCATATGTTTTAATAAGTTTCTAACGAATATAATCTGTTTTGTAACTTCTGAAAGGCTCATATATTCAGCTTCCATAGTGGAAAGGGCAACTGACTTCTGCTTCTTACTGTTCCAGCTAACTGGACCCCCTGCAATGTGTACACTGTACCCTGAACACGATCGTCTATCACTAGTATCTCCTGCTCAATCTGCGTCTACATACCCTAATAAACTGATTTCTTTTTTGGTATAAGTTATCCCATAGTCTGCAGTTCTCTTTAAATATCGTAAAACTCTTTTCGCCATATTCCATTTCGCCATTTTCGGATTTGAGCAGAAACGACTTAATAAACTAGCTGCGAACCCTATGTCAGGTCCAGTTGCATTCGCGAGATAAATCAAGCAACTTACTAATTTTCTATATGGTTCATCAATTCTGTTTTTATCTTCATTTCTTGCTTGTAACATCAAATCATTTATATTTATGCTCGTCTCTAACGGTGTACTAACTGGATTACATTCCGTTAGATTAAATTTCTCCAAAACATCTTGGATGTATTTCTTTTGCGTTATTTTAATCTTTCCAAGATCTTCATCTCTGTCTACGTGTATTCCTAAAATGTCCTTAACTTTTCCTAGATCTTTCATTTTAAACTTTTGTTTCAGCAAACTTTTGATTTCACCTACGCGCGATAAGTCTGCTGACGCTACTAATAAGTCGTCGACATAGATGACTATTATCGTGTCATTATTTTCTCTCGAATCAACGTAAACGCAAGGATTCACTGCTGTGTTACTAAAACCTAACTGAATCAAATAATTGTTTAATTTACGGTACCATTCACGCCCTGTTTGTTTTAATCCATACAATGGTTTCATTAGTTTACAGACTTTGTCATCCTTGCCTGGTATTACAAAGTTCTCGGGTTGTTCCATATATATATCATCTGTAAGATCCCCCTGGACATAAGCAGTAACAACATCTAATTGATGTATGTACATATTTTTTATTACACCGATCCCCAACAGGTTACGTATGGTTTCAAGTCTAGCTACAGGTGCGAATACTTCGTCAAAATCTATTCCTTCGCATTGTTGATCGCCCCTCGCAACTAACCTAGCTTTAAATCTATCAATAGAACCGTCTTTATTTTTCTTTATTTTAAATACCTATTTACATTTCAATACCTTTTTTTTTTCGGTCTATTCACTAGTGTCCACGTGTTATTTTCTATTAAAGCGTCGTATTCCGATCTCATTGCCACTAGTCATCTTTCATCTTCTGAGCTGTTCAAGGCTTCTCTAACGGTTTGTGGTTCTTCTGGAATAGGTCTCGTCTGATAAAGCTTGCGTGGCCTTCCACGTTTTCCAATCCTCTCAATTCTTGGACGTCCTGGCGCTCGATACAGATGAGGAGTTTCAATTTGATCTATGCTGGTTCCTTGAATATTTTTAGCTTCCTCTTCGTCACCTGATGACGTCTTCACCACGATTTCTTTTTCTTCAACAGCTATTAACTCCAAAGGTACTTCGAATAGTTGTGGTTCGTCTCCACATATGCTCACATTTTGGTCTTCGATGAATCGAACGTCTCTACACTTGATGACTGTTCGAGTTCCTCGTTCCCATAGGCGATATGCTTTCGCCTCATCCGAATATCCTACCAATACGTATTCTTTGCCTTTGGCCTCGAACTTATTTTTACGTTTTCCTTTTTCTAGAGCTATTACTCTACTTCCAAATTTTCTCATAAATCCCACATATGGTTTCTCACCTGACCAATCTTCGTGTAGTTTGACTTCTTCATTTGCCCTTGTAGGACATCTGTTCCTGATATATGTTCCTGTCGAATTCGCTTCAGCCCACAAGGAAATAGGTAACTGTGCTTGCATGAGCATACACCGTGCCATTTCAACGAGCGTACGATTTGCTCTTTCTGACACTCCATTTTGCTGAGGTGTGTATTGCACAGTGAGCTCTCTTCCTATACCTTGTGCTCTTAAATAATCATTGAATTCTTTCGAGCAATATTCCTTTCCATTGTCAGTTCTCAATTTCTTTATTTTATGACATGTTTGATTTTCCACGTAGGTTTTGAATGACTTGAATGCATCCAACACATCTGAGCGCTTGTTTATAGTCTTAATTTGGATGTAACGAGTCTTATCATCAATAAACGTTACAAAGTACTTCGCTCCCCCTAAAGATGTTTTGCTGAATGGGCCACAAATGTCACTATGCACCAACCCTAGTACATTTTCCTCTCTTCGGGTTGATGTCTTGAAAGGCAGTTGATGAATTTTGCCCTTTTGGCAAACCTCCTACACTGGATTTGAACTATCCAAGTTATCATTCATACCTACCACTAATTGTTTATTTTTCATCTTACGCACATCATTGAAGTTTAGATGCCCGAGTCTCTGGTGCCATTTAATTAATCCGCTGCAATTTTTTTTTGTATCATAGCGCTGTGTTTATCAGCTTCTTCGACTACGTACAAGCCATTTTCTTCCTTCGCAGTCATTGCTACAGATCCATCTTTACGTCTTATTTTTGCACCGTCAATGTAGAACGTCACCGTATACCCATTCTTGGTAATTTGAGATACTGATAGAAGATTGCTTTTGAAACTCGTGGCTAACATTACGTCCTTTAATTTTACTGGATTTTCTTCTTTCCCTATATTTACTTTAATTTCAATTGTTCCTCTTCCAATAGAGTTCACGCTTTCTTCGGTAGCTGTATAAATCTTCGTGCGGTGGTCATCCAGGTTCACAAATTTATCTTTCTCGTTGCTTACATGTGTAGTTGCACCACTATCTAGATACCAAACGTTTGGTTTTCTAGAATCACACTTAAGCACAGTTGCCGCCAAGGCATCATTTTGTTTTTGACTTGTGTTTGCATTTTTATATCGACAATCACTGGCCCGATGCCCATATTTCTGGCATATGTAGCAATTACCACTGAATCTAAACCATCTTTCCTTATTCTTCACGCTCTCACCTTGTTTGTGTTTTTTGTAATTATTTTCTTTATTCTAAGTCACTAAAGCATTATCATAGCTTGTTTCTCCAGATACTGTGAAAACTTTCCCTTTCCGTGCTTCTTCTTCAATGAGCTTAACTTTCAAACTCTCTAGATCGGGTAATTCATCTCGTAACTCTATAGCGATAGTAAAGTTTTCGTATTCAGCTGGCATTGGACTTAATAACATTATCGACACAAGTTCATCTGGAATAGAAATTCCCACTTCTTCTAATTGCTCAACCTTACACTGAAATTCATTTACATACTGCGACATAGTTTGATCAGTGCCTTTTTTCATTCTGTACAATTGTTTATACAAAGCAGCTCTTCGAACGGGACCTCTGGATTCATGAACTTTTTTTAAATTTTCCCATGCCTCATTATATGTCGCAGCTCTCTTTATATGATATAGTTGGGTTTTTTCAACACTTAGCAATATTACGGCTAGCGCTTTTTCATCCATTCTTGTCCATTCAGTTGCATTTTCTCTGGTTTACGATTCATTTCCACTCACGTAATGCCATAGTTCATTATATATTAATAAGCTTTTCAATTAAATTTTGCAGGATTCGTAATTTTTCTCACTTAGCTTTTGTCCTTGATTAAGATTTAATGTAGCCATTTTCAATTTTCTCGGCACTCGTCTTTCCACGCACTTATTTTTACTTTTTACTTGAAAATTCTACTGCACGTGGTAAGCTAACCTCAAATTTTATTTAAGCCGCGTTATGCTAATCAAATTCTTTTTCCTTTACAAAAATGATACTGGGGGTTGTCAGGTTATCCAATTAAATTGAAATACGCAGTATCGTTGAAAAGGGTATTTATTTACCATAACTGAGAAATTACATATTATTGCAACTCAACACGTGGCTACCTCCTATACCGCGCCGCGCTCACAATGCTCTATCACACCATCTGCCAACTTACTAAAAACTAAATGGTTTGGTACCACAGTATCGGAGACGCCTGAGATACCAAGATAGGCAACTCTTTTTATTTTTCCAACAAAAAGTAGTATTTTGTATACAAAAACTTTAATAACTCGAAAACTAATAGTTTCTAAAATGTTATTACAGGGTCATTTTAAAGCTATTTAATGCTCTACAACCTGATGTTAAACTTAAGTATTTAAAATATATAGGAATATTGGAAAAAAAAATGGAATCTGTAGACAAAAACTTCAATTACTCGAAAACAAGCAATTTTTAAAAAGTCTTAAAATAGCTATTTTAAAGCTCTTTTAAAGCCCAACAACACGATTTTAAGTAAAAGTATTTGAAATACATAGCATGTCAAAAAAAAGAAGTAATTTGTACACAAAAACTTTAATGACTCAAAAATTAACAAATTCTAAAATGTTATAAAATGGTCATTTTAAAGCAATATTAATGCTGTACAACCTGATTTAAAACTTAAGTATTTAAAATGTATAGGGTTTTTTTTAAAAAAAAGGAATCTCTACACAAAAACTTTAATTACTCGAAAACTAGCAATTTTTAAATTGTTTTAAATTAGCTATTTTTAAGTACTTTAAGTGCCCAATAGCATGATGTGGAGCAAAAGTATTTAAAAAATAAAGGATGTCTAAAAAAAAGTAGTACTTTGTATACAAAAACTTTAATAACTTGAAATTTATTAAATTCTAAAATGTTATAACAAGGTCATTTTAAAGCTCCTTTAACGCTCTACAATCAGAATTAATACTTAAGTAATTAAAACTCATAAGATTTTTAAAAAAAGAAGGAATCTGTTCACAAAAACTTCAATTACTCGAAAACTAACAAATTTTAAAATAATTTAACGCAGTCATTTTAAAGTTGTCATTCTAAAGCAGTGATTTTAAAGTTTTTTTAATGCTAAACAACCTTATGCTGAACATAAGTTTTTCATATACATAGGTTTCCTAAAAAAAAAAAAAGAATCTGTACAAAAAAACTTTAATTTCTCCAAGACTAACTAATTTTAAAATTTTCTAAAATAGTTATTTTCAAGCTTTTTTAATGCCAAACAACATGATGTAAGGCAGAAGTATTTAAAATAAATAGGGTATCTAAAAAAAAAAGAAGAACTTTGTACACAAAAACGTTAATAACTAGAAAATTAACAAATTCTAAAAAGTTATAACATAGTCATTTTAAAGCTCTTTTAATACTTTACGACCAGATTTAAAACTTAAGTATGTAAAATACATAGAGTGTCTAAAAAAAAAAAGAAGTACTTTATACACAAAAACTATAGTTATTAGAAATATAACAAATTCTTAAATGTTATAACATGGTAATTTTAAAGCTCCTTTAATGTCCAACAACATGATATTAACTAAAAGTATTTAAAATACATAGAGTGTCTGAAAAAAAAAAAATTACTTTGTACACAAAAACTATAAAGACTAAAAAATTAACAAATTCTAAAATGTTATATCATGGTCATTTTAAAACTGTTTTAATGCTCTACAACCTGATTTAAAACTTTAGTACTTAAAATATATAGGGTTTTTTAAAAAAAAGTAGGATTCTGTACACGGAAACTTCAATTACTCGAAAACAAACAATTTTTAAAATGTTTTAATATTGACAATAAAATGCTCTTTAAATGCTCTAAAATCTTATGCTTATCTTAAGTACTTAAAACTTATAGGTTTCCTAAAAAAAAAAAGAAAGGAGCTGTACACATAAACTTTAATTACTCGACAATTAACTAATAATAAAATTTTTTAAAATAGTTATTTTAAAGCTTTTTTAATACTTGATAACATGATGTTATGCAAAAGTATTAAAAATACATGGGGTGTCTAAAAAAAAAGAAGTACTTTGTATACAAAAACTTTAATAACTGGAAAACTAATAGATTCTAAAATGTTATAACATGGTCATTTTAAAGCTATTTAATGCTCTTCAACCAGATTTCGAACCTTAGTATTTAAAATATATAGGGATATTAAAAAAAAGAAGGAACCTGTAGACAAAAACTTCAATTACTCGAAAACTAACAAATTTTAAAATAATTTATCGCAGTCATTTTAAAGTTGTCATTTTAAAGCAGTAATTTTAAAGCACTTTTAATGCTAAACAACCTAATGCTGAACATAAGTTTATAATTCACATAGATATTCTAGAAAAAGAAAAAAAAGCTGTACAAAAAAACTTTAATTTCTCCAAGACTAACTAATTTTAAAATTTTTTAAAATAGTTATTTTACAGCTTTTTTAATGCCCAACAACATGATGGTAAGCAAAAGTATTTAAATTACATAGGGTGACTAAAAAAAAAGAAGTACTTTTTACCCAAAAACTATAAAGACTAAAAAATTAACAAATTCTAAAATTTTATATCATGGTCATTTTAAAACTGTTTTAATGCTCTACAACCTGATTTAAAACTTTAGTACTTAAAATATATAGGGTTTTTTAAAAAAAAAGTAGGATTCTGTACACGGAAACTTCAATTACTCGAAAACAAACAATTTTAAAAATGTTTTAATATTAATACTAAAATGCTTTTTAAATGCTCTAAAATCTTATGCTTATCTTAAGTACTTAAAACATATAGGTTTCCTAAAAAAAAAAAGAAAGTAGCTCTACACATATACTTTCATTACTCGAAAACTATCTAATTATAAAATGTGTGAAAATAGCCATTTTAAAGCTCTTTTAATGCCCAATAACATGATGTTAGGCAAAAGTATTTAACATACATAGGGTGTCTAAAAAAAAAGAAGTACTTTTTTCACAAAAACTTCTATGACTACAAAAAAAACAAATTCAAAAATGTTATAACATGGTCATTTTAAAGCTCTTTTAATGCTCTACAACCAGATTTAAAACTTAAATATTTAAAACTTATAGGTTTCCTAAAAAAAAAAAGAAAGTACCTGTACACATAAACTTTAATTACACCAAAACTTACTAATTATAAAATGTTTTAAAATAACAATTTTAAAGCTCTTTTAATGCCCGATAACATGATGATAAGCAAAAGTATTTAAAATACATAGGGTGTCTAAAAAAAAAGAATTACTTTGTTCACAAAAACTATAAAGACTAAAGAATTAACAAATTCTAAAATGTTAATACATGGTCATTTTAAAGCTCTTTTCATGCTGTACAACCTGATTTAAATCTTAAGTATTTAATATATATAAGGTTTTTATAAAAAAAAATAAGGATTCTGTACACAAAAACTTCATGTATTGGAAAACTAACAAATTTAAAAATAATTTAACGCAGTATTTTAAAGTTGTCATTTTAAAGCAGTAATTTTAAAGCTCTTTTATTGCTAAAAAAACTTATGCTAAACATAAGTTTTTAATAAAAATAAGTTATCTAGAAGAAAAAAAAGATGCTGTACATTTAAACTTTAATTTCTCTAAGGCTAACTAATTTTAAAATTTTTTTAAATAGCTATTTTAAAGCTCTTTTAATGCCCAACAACATGATGTTAAGCAAAAGTATTTAAAATATACAGGGTATCTAAAAAAAAAGTAGTACTTTGTAAAGAAAAACTTTAATAACTCGAAAAATAATAAATTCTAAAATGTTATAACATAGACATTTTAAAGCTCTTTTAATGCTGAACAACCTCATTTCAAACGTAAGTATTTAAAATATATAGGGTTTTTAAAAAAAAATAAGGAATCTGTACAAAAAAAATTTAATTACTCGAAAACAAACAAATTTTAAAATAATTTAACGCAGTTATTTTATAGTTTTTATTTTAAAGCAGTAACTGTAAAGCTCTTTTAAAGCTAAAAAACCTTAGGCTTCACATAAGTTTTTAATATTCATAAGCTTCCTAGAAGAAAAAAAAGAAGCTGTACAATAAAACTTTAATTTCTTTAAGACTAACTAATTTTAAAATTTTTTAAAATAGCTATTTTAAAGCTATTTTAATGCCAAACTACATAATGTTAAGCAAAAGTATTTAAAATAAATAGGGTGACTAAAAAAAAAGAAGTACAATGTACCCAAAAACTTTAAAGACTCGAAAATTAACAAATTCTAAAATGTTATAACATGGTCATTTTAAAGCATTTTTTATACCTAAAAACAAGATTTAAAACTTAAGTAATTAAAACTAATAGGTTCTCTAAAAATAACAGGGAATCTGTACACAAAAACTTTAATTACTCGAAAACAAAAAAATTTTCTAATAATTTAACGCAGTCATTTTAAAGTTGTCATTTTAAAGCAGTAATTTTAAAGCTCTTTTAATGCTTAAAAACCCTATGCTTAACATAAGTTCTTAATATAAATAAGTTTCTTAGAAAAAAAAAAAAAAGTAGCTGTACAAATAAACTTTAATTTCTCAAAGACTAACTAATTTTAAAATTTTCTATAATAGCTGATTTAAAGCTCTTTTAACGCCCAACAACATGATGTTAGGCAAAAGTATTCAAAATATATAGGGTGTCTAATAAAAGTAGTATTTTGTATACAAAAACTTTAATAACTCGAAAACTAATAATTTCTAAAATGTCATAACAGGGTCATTTTAAAACTATTTAATGCTCTACAACCTAATATTAAACTTGAGTATTTAAAATATATAAGGATATTTAAAAAAAAGAAGGAATCTGTAGAAAAAAACTTCAATTACTCGAAAACAAGCAATTTTTAAAAAGTCTTAAAATAGCTATTTTAATGCTCTTTTAATGCCCAACAACACGATTTTAAGTAAAATTATTTAAAATACATACGGTGTCAAAAAAAAGAAGTAGTTTTTACACGAAAACTTTAATGACTCAAAAATTTACAAATTCTAAAATGTTATAACATGGTCATTTTAAAGCTATATTAGTGCTGAACAACCTGATTAAAAACTTTAGTACTTAAAATATATAGGGTTTTTTAAAAAAAAGAAGGAATCTTTACACAAAAACTTCTATTACTCGAAATCTAGCAATTTTAAAATTGTTTTAAAATAGCTATTTTAAAGCACTTTTAGTGCCCAAAAACATGATGTTAAGCAAAAGTATTTAAAATATTAAGGGTGTTTAAAAAAAAGTAGTACATTGTATACAAAAACTTTAATAATTTGAAAACTAATAAATTCTAAAATGTTATAACTTTGTCATTTCAAATCTCTTTTAATGCTCTAAGACCAGATTTAAAACTAAAGTAATTAAAACTTATAGGGTTTTTTTAAAAAAAGAAAGAATCTGTTCACAAAAACTTCAAAGACTCGAAAACTAACAAATTTTAATATAATTTAACGCCGTCATTTAAAAGTTGCCATTCTAAAGCAGTAATTTTAAAGCTCTTTTAATGCAAAACAACTTTATGCTTAACATAAGTTTTTAATATACATAGGTTTCCTAGAAAAAAAAAAAAAGAATCTGTACAAATAAGCTTTAATTTCTCAAAGACTAACTAATTTTAAAATTATTTAAAATAGTTATTTTACAGCTTTTTTAATGCCCAACAACATGATGGTAAGCAAAAGTATTTAAATTACATAGGGTAACTAAAAAAAAAGAAGTACTTTTTACCCAAAAACTTCTATGACTACAAAAAAAACAAATTCTAAAATGTTATAACATGGTCATTTTAAAGCTCTTTTAATGCTATACAAACAGATTTAAAACTTAAGTAATTAAAACTTTTAGGTTCTCTAAAAAAAAGAAGGATTCTGTACACAGAAACTTTAATTACTCGAAAACAAACAAATTTTAAAATAATTTTACGCAGTCATTTTAAAGGTGTCATTTTAAAGCAGTAATTTTAAAGCACTTTTAATGCTAAACAACCTAATGCTGAACATAAGTTTATAATTCACATAGATATTCTAGAAAAAGAAAAAAAAAGCTGTACAAAAAAACTTTAATTTCTCCAAGACTAACTAATTTTAAAATTTTTTAAAATAGTTATTTTACAGCTTTTTTAATGCCCAACAACATGATGGTAAGCAAAAGTATTTAAATTACATAGGGTGACTAAAAAAAAAGAAGTACTTTTTACCCAAAAACTATAAAGACTAAAAAATTAACAAATTCTAAAATTTTATATCATGGTCATTTTAAAGCTATTTTAATGCTGTACAACCTGATTAAAAACTTTAGTACTTAAAATATATAGGGTTTTTTAAAAAAAAGAAGGAATCTTTACACAAAAACTTCTATTACTCGAAATCTAGCAATTTTAAAATTGTTTTAAAATAGCTATTTTAAAGCACCTTTAGTGCCCAAAAACATGATGTTAAGCAAAAGTATTAAAAATATAAAGGATGTCTAAAAAAAAGTAGTACTTTGTATAAAAAAACTTAAATAACTCGAAAACTAATAAATTTTAAAATGTCATAACATGGTCATTTTAAAGCTATTTAATTCTCAACAACCTGATTTTAAACTTAAGTATTTAAAATATATAGGGATATTAAAAAAAAAGAAGGAATCATTAGAAAAAAACTTCAATTACTCGAAAACTTAGAAATTTTAAAATAATTCAACGCAGTCATTTTAAATTTGTCATTTTAAAGCAGTAATTTTAAAGCTCTTCTAATGCTAAACAGCCTTATGCTGAACATAACTTTATAATATACATAAGTTTTCTAGAAAAAAAAAAGAAGCTGTACAAATAAACTTTAATTTCTCAAAGACTAACTAATTATAAAATGTGTTAAAATACCAAATTTGAAGCTCTTTTAATGCCCAACAACATGATGTTAAGCATGAGTATTTAAAATATATAGGGTGACTAAAAAAAAAGAAGAACTCTGTACCCAAAAACGTGAATGACTCGAAAATTAACAAATTCTAAAATGTTATAACATAGTCATTTTAAAGCTCTTTTAATGCTCTACAACAAGATTTAAAACTTTGGTATTTAAAACTTATAGGTTCTCTAAAAAAAAGAAGAATTCTGTACACAAAAACTTTAATTACTGGAAAATAAGCATTTTTTGTAATGTTTTAATATTGCCATTAAAATGCTCTTTAAATGCTCTAAAATCTTATGATAATCTCAAGTATTTAAAACTTATAGGTTTACTAAAATAATAAAGGAAAGAGCTGTACACATAAACTTTCATTTCTCAAAGACTAACTATTTTTAAATTGTTTTACAATAATTATTTTAAAGCTTTTTTAATGCCCAACTACTTAATGTTAAGCAAAAGTATTTAAAATACATAGGGTGACAAAAAAAAAGAAGTATTTTGTACCCAAAAAGCTTTAAAGACTCGAAAATTAACAAATTCAAAAATGTTATAACATGGTCATTTTCAAGCTTTTTTAATGCTTCAGAACAAGATATAAAACATAAGTAATTAAAACTTATAGGTTCTTTAAAAAAAATAAGTATTCTGTACACAGAAACTTCAATTACTGAAAAACAAGCAATTTTTGTAATGTTTTAATATTGCCATTAAAATGCTCTTTAAAAACTCTAAAATCTTATGCTAATCTTAAGTATTTAAAACTTATAGGTTTACTAAAAAAGAAAAGAAAGGAGCAGTACACATAAACTTTCATTCCTCAAAGACTAACTATCTTTAAAAGGTTTTAAAATAATTATTTTAAAGCTCTTTTAATACCCATCAACATGATGTTAAGCAAAAGTATTTATAATACATAGGGTGTCCAAAAAAAAAGTAGTACTTTGTATAGATAGTCTTTAATAACTCGAAAAATGATAAATTCTAAAATGTTATAACATGGTCA
Source organism: Polistes metricus (assembly GCA_010416925.1). NCBI lineage: Eukaryota > Metazoa > Arthropoda > Insecta > Hymenoptera > Vespidae > Polistes > Polistes metricus. The sequence continues at coordinate 1,397,743 of QUOH01000039.1, read as the reverse complement.
TTTTAAAGCTTTTTTAATGCTGTACAACCTGACTTCAAACTTAAGTATTTAAAATATATAGGGTTTTTAAAAAAAAATACGGAATCTGTACACAAAAACTTTAATTACTGTAAAACAAGCAATTTTTGTAATGTTTTAATATTGCCATTAAAATGCTCTTTAAATGCTCTAAAATCTAATGCTAATCTTAAGTATTTAAAACTTATAGGTTTACTAAAATAAAAAAGGAAGGAGCTGTACACATAAACTTTTATTTCTCAAAGACTAACTTTTTTAAAAATGTTTTACAATGTGACGTCCTAGAAGAGAACTGCCAAGGAGCAAGAACAATTTTATATAATTCTCCGATCCGATACCGACTTTCTTGCTATCTTCTCGGCATAGAGAATAAATGCCCTATTTTGGGTCAGCCTGTAGAGCCAGTACTTTACCCGAGATCTTGGCTAGAAGCGGAACTTAACTCCTTTAATGAGTAAGAGATGACAACTTACCTTGATGTTAATATTGCTCTATGATTTTACGGAATCCTCGGAGTGTGGTCCCCTGTGCTGATTTCCGGAGCTCCTTAATTCCAATTGTTCTAGTGTTGATTTTTGAAAATAGGTACAAGGAATCAGGTGCAAAAGGAGCTTAGTTGTTGGTTCGAAACAATTCCAAAAATTTTAAGTAAAATAACAGTATATTCTTAAGTAAATTTTAACAATAAACAACACAAGGATATGCACAGTATAACTCACAATACGAACACAGACAATAGCAAATGTAGAACTTTTATAAACGTAAAGATTAAGAAACATTTATCGAAAAACTCGTTTACAAACGTATCAAACTTAGTAATAGATGTCGAATTCAATAACAGATGTCAAACCTAATAGCAATTGTCATACTACGAAACAAATATCGAACTTAGTCGACGCAGAAATAGTAGACAAGGGTTCGACGCGAAACACTCGACTTACGGTGTTAGGTCTTACTGATCGACTCACGGTAACAGATATAAAATTGTAAAAACTGTCAAAATTACTAAGGTTCACGCAATAGACTAAATTATGAAGCGAACTAATAGAAGTATTGTAGTAGACTTTTTATGTGTTTTAAGTATAATGGTTGCCGGTAGACTGCCGGCGAGGAGTCTCTAAGCTCCCCACGTCGAGTCCCGTACGGCCGAGTGGGAGGTACCTCCACTCGCGCTAGGTGCTTCCTCCACTACCGACTTTTACCAACCCGTGGGAAAGGAATCTGCTGATCTTTTAAGTTTGCACGTGTGAATAAATATTAGTTACAATCAAGCTCTAAACTGCTGTCGTCAGCTGGGAATGGAATTTGCCTCAGAAAAATATCATTTACTATCAAGCGCTAACTCCCGGTAGCGACTAAAGTATCAGGTTACTATCAGGCAGAAATTTCCAGAACTGCACGTGCGCCTTATACTTAAGCCAAGAGATTTCTTTTCATTGCACGTGTGTTTTATTACGACTGTGGGAATTTTATGTTCCAGCTAACATTATTACTTTATATAAATGTTATTAACTATTTGCTCTATTAATTAATAATAACTGTTAAAATTTATTCCCAATTAAAAGAACAACAAAATATATAACAATTTTAACTGTAGCAACAATTTAATTAAAGATAAATGCAAATAGCAATTGTTATATTAACCAAATGTTAATAACAAGTGTCGGTAATGTAAGAGCACGAAGTCGGTATTACAGACTTCCACTTATCGACAGACCTGCTTACCGACCCTATTGGTAGGTAAGGTAGGTTTCCACATGAACGACAATTGATCTGTACCATTCTAATTTCCATATGCTAACAAAAATGCAAATATCGATGGTCGTTCATGAGAGTACTTCTTCTTCTTCTTCTTTCTTTAGTTTAGGCAAATTGCCTGTTTCGTAACGACGTTTTTCTGCCTATTGCACTGTTAAATTGTCGCACCATCGTTTTCGTGGGCGTCCCGTGCTTCTGCGGCCTACCGGTGACTTATCCCGTGCAATTCTGACAATTCTTCCGTTGTCCATTCTGTTAATATGTTCGTTCCATTCTTTTATCCTTTTTAGTATCCGTTCGTTGATGTTTTCCACTTTGCATGTTCTTCTTATATCTTTGCTTCTCTCTCGATCCAGCAGTGTTTTTCCAACTATTCTGCGAAGCACTCTCATTTCGGTTGTCTCTAGTAACTGTTTCGTTTTCGCCGTGTCTGGTCGAGTTTCTGCGGTATATGACATAATAGGTCTTACCATTGCCTTGTAAATTCTTGCTTTGGTCTCTATGTCAATGTTTTTGTTTCGCCATATTGTGTCATTCAAACAACCCGCTATTCTGGATGCCTTCGTTGTCTGTTCTCTTACCTCTGTTTCGACATCACCATATCCTGAGATTTCTATTCCTAGGTACTTAAATCTCATTTCCTGCTGAATAACCTTCCCTTCAATTTCCAGTTTGCATCTTAACGGCGTCTTTGATGTTGTCATGCATTTAGTTTTCTGGGCCGATATTTTCATGTTGAATGATTTGGCTATGCAGTTAAATCGGTGTAATAGACGTTGTAGATCATCCTCATTTTCGGCCACTAATACAGCGTCATCAGCATAGCATAGGATGGTTATTTCTTCACTGTCCATTTTATATCCTTTTAGCAGTCTTACGTTTCTTATTATTTCGTCCATAATGATGTTAAAAAGCAGGGGACTTAGGGAATCCCCTTGTCGGATACCACGACCTGCATCAATCGGTTCAGTCAAGGCGCCATTTATCTTTGCTTGGATCTTATTGTTTCTATAGATGTCCTCTATGGTCTTGATAAGATTGTTCGGAATTTGCCGGTTATAGAGGAGGTGTATAACATCCCTTAACTGCACTCGGTCGAATGCCTTTTCCAAATCAATGAAACACATATATGCTGGTCTGTTGTATTCAATTGATTTTTCTGTTATCTGTCTTATGATGAAAACCGCGTCTGTGCACGATCTGCCTGATCTGAATCCCTGCTGTTCGTCTTCTAGATTCGTTAAGCTGTTAATTTTATTCGTTATAATCTTTGTCGTTAGTTTTAATGAAGTGTTTAAAAGATTGATTCCCCTGTAGTTTGTAGGCAACTTTTTGTCTCCTTTTTTAAACATAACTATAGTTGTACTAGTTCGCCATTCGTCAGGTATTTTGTGTTGGCATAGTATTTTTTGGATTAGGAATGTTAGTTGTTGTGTGAGACGTTGGCCACCATATTTTATTAACTAGTTTTGGATGCCATCTTGCCCTGAGCTCTTCCTATTTTTTAGTCTTCGAATAGCTGTTTCTACATCACTGGACTCAATTTGTATGTCGCTTCTGGTTATTATTTCTGGCGTATTTAGTTCCGTTTGAGGTTCTTCTGATTTATAGAGCTCTGTTAGATAGTTAATCCAATTTTCTTTTGTGATCTGGTTTGTTTCTATCATTTCATTGACTTCCTTTCTTTGATTTCTAATAAATCGCCAGATTTGTTTTTGAAGTCCATAGAAGTCACTCTCCATTCTTTTCGAAAAAATCTCCCAATAATTTTGCTTTGTTTGCCTTACTAATGTCGCTGTTTGATTCCGGATTCGCAAATTATACAATATGTAGAGAAAAACATCGCGTACTAAAATATTAGAATACAAAACAATATGGATACAAATTTGTTAATGAAGAAAAAGCAAATATTAACGCTAGATATATAGAATTATGACAAAATTCGGATTTACTATAAATACTTGAATTTTCGAAATTAGTTGTCACTATGACGTGACACCTCCCCCCTTTAAGAGAAGCACGTAGGAATTCATTTTCTACTGCTTCGTAAAGAGCGAAATTTCTGAAGGATTTCGTCGTCCGCATAAAACCGCAATTGCTTACCGGGTGATTCCTCGGTTTGCGAGCCGCTTGTAGCCGTAGTTGGTTGATTGCTATCGGCTAAACTGTTTACTGTTTCGGACTGCTCCGTGGTGATTTCACGGAGTTCGGTTTCGGTTGATGCAGCCCGGCGATCCTTACTGTTCTTTAACTGGAGAAGTAGGCCCGTTATTGAGCCCCAAATAGCGCCCAATAGATGGATGCTCCATCCATATACCGTGTGTAGGGCGTAACCACGCAAGATGGAATCAACGACCAATTTTATTATTTTAAATATAAATATTACTCCTAGTATTGCCGCACTGACTGACCCGAATTTCAAAAGTCCGTTCCACACTTTCGAGGTAACACTTTCCGCAAATTTGTTAAATTCGTTCTTACTCACAAAGTTCATAAAATTTAATGTTTCTGTTTGCACTTTTGACCGGTTGCCCCCCTAGCAATATTGTTCAGTATAGAGGGCTGTTCTATAGGGAACATTACGTGGTCCCTAAGATTGTCCAGATCCGCCTGTGTGTAAATACCACTGGTTGCCAAGGATCCCGCGTCGGTATATTTCCACAACACTTCCGTGTCTGGTTCCAAAATTTGCGGATCCTTTACGTAAGTTGGCTTTGGCAGCAACTGGTACCAAACACCTTCAACCAGATATTCTTGTGGTAGTAGTGCGCTGCAGGATTCTTCGGTGCCCTTACTTACCAAAATTCTGGATTTTGGTTTAAGGAACATGCTGGTGTTTTGATATGTCACTGGGAGTTCACGATAACATTCTCCCGCGTGTCTAACCTTTACAGGAACCGGTGTGCATTTGATAATATGTGCAACTTCACCGCCTATCACTGCCATGTATCCTGGTTTTTTCATTACTGTATACGCAAAGACATCAGGAAGGATCGCGGCCAAGGCTAACGCATTTCTGATTACTTGCTGTTCCAGATTACATCTTTGCTGTAGTACACTGTGGTATAGAGCTTCCAACTGGTCACGATGATGCCTTTCAACATACACAAATTTCGAGTTCACGTAGGCGAACAAATCCATATTGTTAGGTGTTATTTTCGCTTTTGATGTGAACGTTCTTCCCCGCTGCGTTTCTAAAATGAACAGCTTCGGATGTTCTGTCGTGATCAAACTATACCCACAGAGATGGTGTTCTTCCTTGCCCATTAATGCGAAAGTCGTATCCCCCTCTGTCACTGTATACATTGTTGACAGTAGTGAAGTGGTAACAGGCGAAACTATTTTTGTTGCTGTTCCTTCGTATAAAGCTGTGTATTGTTCGAAGTTGCACGCCGATTTAGGAATTACTGTCCAAAATGCACTCCCGTTTTCGTCCGTGAGGCATGTTCCTTCCGAAAAGGTGCACCGCACATTTCCCCGTAGTGAGATCACATTATCCTTCACTCTCACTGTTCCCGTATATGTTCTTATATTTGATCGTACTACACTTTGCACTACTACACCGTCCCATGTTCCGTCGGTATCTGCGTATTGTGTGCCGAGGCACTTACCGTCGGTGGCTATGGAGCCTGCTAATGTAACACTCCGAAAATCGGTCGTATTTACTCGAAGTCCAGTCAATTGAGTGAACGAATTTAAAGAAAGTGTACCGGTATTAATAATCGATTTGCAAACGTCGGCAGACACGTCCATCAGATATACGCGGCGCCCGTTATGAACAGCTGATATATGCGAGCTCATGCCGCAGTAATAAATGACACGGTCAACTTCAATCCGACACTGGTATACCGGTGTTGTATCGTAGTCAGTCAGCTGCAACAGCTGTATGTACGTCTTCGTCTTGTTGGGTGTTGTGGTGGGGAGATTGCAGTCCCCCGTCTCCAGCAGTGACACAGATGTTATATTCGCAGCTGTCCCGCCGCAATCGTAACCCAACAATGCGGAAGCTATGGTGACGTAACCGATGATGATGCAGCAAAGTTCGGAATGCATCCTTTCTGTTGCAGATGTACAGGTCTTTACAAAAATTTCTTATAATAGATTCATACAAAGGTTATATATGTGATAATTATGCAAGAATTGTCCTAATTTTTATTTCTAGTTAATTTAACTTTGTCTCGATGGACAATCCTACTTCCATTTTTATAACTAATTTTTATGTTATTATTACGCAGAATCTCTAGAATCTGGTGGGGGCCAGTTTACTGATCTCCAAACTTAGAAGTTGGTTGTTTCAACAAATAGACGTTATTTCCGACCTCAAGTTTTTGGCCGCGAGAATTTTGATCATAATAAAATTTGGATTATATTTTTGCGCCCACCAGGTTCCTTCTTGCTATTTTCTAAGCTGACCTAATTTTATGAACCAAATCTAAATAGTATTCTAAATAGGTATTCTCTAGGGCAACGTTCGTAAGCACCTCTCCCGAGGGAGCATTCGCTTGTTTTCCGAATACCAATTCATGAGGTGTGAACCTAGTTCCCTCATGTGTGCTAGTATTGTATGCGAACATAGCATGAGTGAGCCAATTATCCCACTCGCTCTTTTTACTAATAAATTGTTTTAAGTATTCTATTAATACAATGTGCGAACGCTCAAGTGACCCATTTGACTGTGGGTGAAATGCTGTGGTTTTTATTTGCTTACAACGGTACTGTTTAGCAATTGCCCTTAGTAAGGAGCTTGTGAAATTTTTCCCTTGATCCGTCAGAATTGAGCGTGGCGCTCCGAATATATTACAAAAATTATGGACCATGCCTTCCGCAATATCAACTGATAGAGCTGTCTTCAGAGCTACTGCAACGAAAAATTTTGTTAGTGAATCCTGTATGGTGAGAATATATTTATTGCCCTTTTTTGTTTCTGGAAGTGGTCCAACAATGTCCATGGCAATTTTGTCGAATGCCGCTCCTGCGTATCGGTTAGTATCATTGGCTCTTTAGACTTTATTCTAACTAATTTCTTTAATTGACATCCTTCGCAATTTCTAATGTATTCTTGTATGTCTTTTTTCATATTGGGCCAATGATACTTCTGCCTAATTCTGTTATAAGTTTTTGTTACACCCTTATGTCCACTGATAGCTGAAGAGTGGCATTCCGCAAGAATGTCATCACGCTTTTCCTGTTCTGGGATTAAAATTTCATTAAGACAAATTACTATTTTGCAAATTTCAGATTCAAAAGTATTTTGAAGTTTCCTTTGGACGTGCGACCATGGGATGCCATCGATATTATTTGTCTTAGAAATACTTACAGATTTAAGTCCCAATTCGCGGGTAACAGAAAGTAAAGCGCCAATTGCTTCTACCAGAGTTTCGAATTTTGTAGAGTTCTCAGCTTGTTCCTTTATAGGTATTATTACTAGTTTATATTTTCCCATGTTAGTTACCCTAGCTCGAGCTAACACTAAATGTTCTGATTTCGGGAGCCGTTTGGCTTTATCCAAAAGTTTGGCGCCATCGTCACAAGGTGTACCGTTAAGATCCGTAAATACTATCAAGTTATCTCGCCTTAAATGCAGAGAGTCCCTTGTCTCGAATATTTTTTCCGTTATCATTCTTGAGCGCATATCTACTCTCGTCGGTGTGTACGGAGAAGACAATTTATCGTAGTCAGCTGAGTCACTGGCACTCTCGACGTCAGAGTATTCATTGTCTGTTTCTGTTATCTTAGCGTCAGCTGTCGAGGGTAACGTCACGTCGAGATCGTCTGTCCCGTCAGCTGTTTCGTCGAGGTCATAGTCTTCGTTTTCTGTTAATGCGCGTCTGACATTGAACCTAATAGGGCTGTCGTCCGAATCGTCCGCATATACAGGGAGTACGCTCCTCGTCTCCACTGGATTTCGGGATAAGGCATCTGCGTTAGCATTAGCAATTCCGGGCTTATACACAATTTTGAACGAATAGTCAGCTAACTTCAAACTCCATTTTACGAGTCTCGAAGTCGGATCTTTAATTGACTTGAGCCAAACTAGCGGTTTGTGATCAGTTATCAGAGTAAACTCTCGCCCGTATAAATAAGGCCTAAAATAATTTGTCGCATATACTACTGCCAGAAGTTCTCTTTCAATTGTAGAGTAGTTCATTTCTGCTTTATTCAGAATTCGCGAGCAGTATGAGACAGGCAGATCCTTCCCGACAGGACCTTGACTCAAGACGGCACCAATTGCATAGCCGATGCATCTGTTGTTACGTTAAAGGGCAAGTTAAAATTTGGAAACTGTAGTATCGGTTCCTTGCACAATGAGTCCCTTAACGAGCAAAATGCATTTTCTTGGGTATTTTCCCAGCGAAATAAAACATCCTTTTTTAATAAATCTGTCAATGGTTTAGCAACCTTAGAAAAGGCAGGAATAAACCTTCTATAATATCCGGCAAGTCCCAAAAATTGTCGAACAGATTTAGCGTTTTTCGGTCGCGGAAATTCTCTGACAGCGTCTAATTTTTTTGGATCAGGTTTAACACCGTTCTCCCCGATGATGTGTCCCAAATAGATTACCTCCCGCCTTAAAAATTCACATTTATCGGGTTGTAACCTCAAATTGGCCTTACGGAGTCTTTGCGCGAGTTTATCAAATTTTGCTTCATGCTCGCTAAGTGACCTTGCGTAAAGAACGACATCATCCAAGTAAACAAACATTTCCTCGCCCTGTAAACCGGTCAAGACATGATCCATCAACCGTTGAAAAGTTGCTGGAGCGTTTTTTAAGCCGAATGGCATTCTACTAAATTCAAAATGACCGTACGGGGTCGAGAACGCTGTCTTTTCTCGGTCATCCGGATGCATTTTAATTTGGTGAAATCCGGATTTCAAATCAAATGTCGAAAAATATCTTGCCGCGCCGAGTTGGTCTAATATTTCGGTTATGTTAGGTATAGGATAAGCGTCTCCTACTGTTTTTTCATTTAAATTCCGATAATCGATCACCATCCGCCATTTGGGATTTCCTTTGGAATCCGCCTTTTTAGGTACAATCCATATTGGAGAATTGTACGGTGAGAGAGATGGCCTAATTATTCCGTCTTTCAGCAATTCAGATGTCTGTTTCCTAACTTCTTCCTTGTGAACCGGAGGGAATCTATATTGTTTAGTGTACACCGGAACATTGTCACTAGTAATGATCTTATGTTGCAAAATATCGGTGCATCCAAGCGTTTCGCCTGGCAAATGGAAGATATCAGCGTTTGCTGCAATTAATTTTGAAACAGATTCAGCCTCTTCCGTATTCAAATGTTCGAGACGGAGGAGGGATTTTACGGATTCTACTCGAGAGGGTGGTAAGGTTGATTCAGATTTCGGATCACCCCTCTTCGGAGTTTCATTAGCGGAGGTGGATGCAAAAATGGTATGTACATAATGCAAATATTCGGATTGATCGGGATCGCAGATTTCGGACAAAGGATCGGAGTTATTTGGTGCAGAATTCGGAAGAGTACCTAGACTATAATCAAATAATTCCAATCTCTGAATTGCTAAAGAGACAGGTTTCGAAGTCGTGTTTATTACCTTAAAATATGCTTTTCCGTTTTCGTTTTTAACTAAAGCTTCACCTGCGTAGACTCCAGGTGGGAGCTGTAACTGAGGGATATATCCCTCTTTTACTTCAGTGTTCGCGACGTAGCAGTAGCAAATTTGAGACATTCTCGAAGGAATGCAAATACTCTCGTCTGCGACAAACGGAATTACCTTTTCGCGAAATTTGAGACATCCACTAGTATAATCAATGGTAGCAGACTTTGATTGTAGGAACTCGGTTCCAAAATACCATTCGATTGAATAGGGAAATTTTCTTCTACTAAGTGGAATTTAACGTCCTCCCCAAATATGCGAACCTTGGCAGTGCCAAGCGTACTATGTCTGTCTTGGGAGATACCCGTTAACTGTACTGTCTCTGTAGCGTCTGTTTCCGTCGATTTACGTAATACGTTAGATTTTATCAAATTGATTTCCGCGCCAGTGTCGATCATCAATGTCACGGTGCCAGTCAGTTCTTGAGAGGTACCAGTGACACATGGAGCCCTAATAACCGGTTCGTACATTATTTGCCTGATTGCGACTGTTCCGGTTTCGGTTGCGGAGATCTTGGACGCGGTTTGGGAGAGGGGGAACGGCGTGCGTCCGCCGCCGGACCCTTCCCGTCGTTTCCCTGGTTCTGATTATTTCGTTTATCATTATTATATTTTAGTGATCGACACTCGTATTTCCAATGGCCTAATTTTTTGCAATAGTTACAATGACCTTCTCTTCGTTTAACCGATTTATTAGATGAATTTGATGGACTTGGTGAATTTTTCCTGACTTTCTTTTTAGCCAGCAATTGTTTTCCTTATGACCCTGCTTTTTGCAGTGATTACAGACTATTATTTCCTTAATTTGTCTGATATTCGCGACACGGCTCCTATAAGTAGGAGAAGCCGTTCTTTTTGCGTCCTCTTGAATTTGTTTGTCAATTCGCAGCAAACAAATTAAGGCTGAACTAAAATCGGTATACCGTTCGAATCGCAATGCAGTTCGGTAATCTGACGGAAGACCGCGAATGAAGGCGTCAAGGCCTTCCTCTTCTATTTTGCGCTCAACAGATCGTTCTAAACGCCCAACCTGCTTCGATTCCTCATCAATTATTGACTGAGTTAGACCACGGACGCGACTAAAGTAATCAAGAACGTGCTCCTTTGGCTTTTTAAACTCGGTTGCTAGTTGTCCGCGATAGTAATTCGTCCCGTGTGCTGGCAAGAAAGCATCTTTCAGTCGATCTATTAATTGCTCTACTTTAGTTTTTTTCAGATCCTCTACAACAACGTATGCGTGTCCGTTTAATTTCGAGATAAGCAGCTTGGTTAGTGAAGTTTCTGTTTCGGCAGAATAACAAGCGGGCAAAGAATCAAGAGCTCTTTTACAAGCTCTCGCAAACTGAATAACCGAGATGTTGTGACCATCGAACTTCGGTACCGCTTCCGCAATTTCACGCAATTTGACCGAAGCATTCGTTGTACGCGGAGGAGGAGAGGGCGGACGAGATGCAGCAACTACTCCCCTCAATAAATCTAATTCACGCTTTAGTCGCTCATTTTCTGTTTTCAAATCGTTACTATTTTGCAAAGGAGTAACGATAGTTTGACGCGGTGGAACAGGCCGTGGAGAACTGGATGGCGACAAATTTGGTGTTCTTGATATGGTGATAAATGAGTCTACCGGAGTTCGCGATCGTTCAAATCCTCGAAAGCCGCCAAAATCTTCGCCCATAGACCTACGAATTTCTTCTTCCCTTAATTCTAGTTTACGTTCTCTATGTGCTAACTCTTTTCTTTTATTTTCAATCTCGCTCTCTCTCCTGTCTAGTTCCTCCTGTCTTTTATAAGTTTCCCACTGCAAATTATTTAACTGTTCTTGGAACAAAATGATTTCTTCCATTCTTTTTCTTATTAATAATTCTTTTTCCGCTAATTCATCATTGAATCCACCCATCGCCCCGTCAGAGATGGGAGAATCTGTTCTAACGCGTGTACGGTCTGTTGCCATTTTAACTACTATGAAATATTTTCCTTTTATATGTGAATTATAGCAATGATCCACACTGAGGATTCGAGCCAAATTAGGTTAAGACTCTCACTCCTCTTTTTCAATCCCACCGCTGCCACCAGTTTTTGCCCTCCTGTGACGTCCTAGAAGAGGACTGCCAAGGAGCAAGAACAATTTTAGATAATTCTCCGATCCGATACCGACTTTCTTGCTGTCTTCTCGGCAAAGAGAATAAATGCCCTATTTTGGGTCAGCCTGTAGAGCCAGTACTTTACCCGGGATCTGGGCTAGAAGCGGAACTTAACTCCTTTAATGAGTAAGAGATGACAACTTACCTTGATGTTAATATTGCTCTATGATTTTACGGAATCCTCGGAGTGTGGTCCCCTGTGCTGATTTCCGGAGCTCCTTAATTCCAATTGTACTAGTGTTGAATTTTGAAGATAGGTACAAGGAATCAGGTGCAAAAGGAGCTTAGTTGTTGGTTCGAAACAATTCCAAAAATTTTAAGTAAAATAACAGTATATTCTTAAGTAAATTTTAACAATAAACAACACAAGGATATGCACAGTATAACTCACAATACGAACACAGACAATAGCAAATGTAGAACTTTTATAAACGTAAAGATTAAGAAACATTTATCGAAAAACTCGTTTACAAACGTATCAAACTTAGTAATAGATGTCGAATTCAATAACAGATGTCAAACCTAATAGCAATTGTCATACTACGAAACAAATATCGAACTTAGTCGACGCAGAAATAGTAGACAAGGGTTCGACGCGAAACACTCGACTTACGGTGTTAGGTCTTACTGATCGACTCACGGTAACAGATATAAAATTGTAAAAACCGTCAAAATTACTAAGGTTCACGCAATAGACTAATTATGAAGCGAACTAATAAAGTATTGTAGTAGACTTTTTATGTGTTTTAAGTATAATGGTTGCCGGTAGACTGCCGGCGAGGAGTCTCTAAGCTCCCCACGTCGAGTCCCGTACGGCCGAGTGGGAGGTACCTCCACTCGCGCTAGGTGCTTCCTCCACTACCGACTTTTACCAACCCGTGGGAAAGGAATCTGCTGATCTTTTAAGTTTGCACGTGTGAATAAATATTAGTTACAATCAAGCTCTAAACTGCTGTCGTCAGCTGGGAATGGAATTTGCCTCAGAAAAATATCATTTACTATCAAGCGCTAATTCCCGGTAGCGACTAAAGTATCAGGTTACTATCAGGCAGAAATTTCCAGAACTGCACGTGCGCCTTATACTTGAGCCAAGAGATTTCTTTTCATTGCACGTGTGTTTATTACGACTGTGGGAATTTTATGTTCCAGCTAACATTATTACTTTATATAAATGTTATTAACTATTTGCTCTATTAATTAATAATAACTGTTAAAATTTATTCCCAATTAAAAGAACAACAAAATATATAACAATTTTAACTGTAGCAACAATTTAATTAAAGATAAATGCAAATAGCAATTGTTATATTAACCAAATGTTAATAACAAGTGTCGGTAATGTAAGAGCACGAAGTCGGTATTACAGACTTCCACTTATCGACAGACCTGCTTACCGACCCTATTGGTAGGTAAGGTAGGTTTCCACATGAACGACAATTGATCTGTACCATTCTAATTTCCATATGCTAACAAAAATGCAAATATCGATGGTCGTTCATGAGAGTACTTATTAGATAAAAGTGCAAATTATACAATATGTAGAGAAAAACATCGCGTACTAAAATATTAGAATACAAAACAATATGGATACAAATTTGTTAATGAAGAAAAAGCAAATATTAACGCTAGATATATAGAATTATAACAAAATTCGGATTTACTATAAATACTTGAATTTTCGAAATTAGTTGTCACTATGACGTGACAACAATAATTATTTTAAAGCTTTTTTAATGCTTATCAACATGATGTTCAGCAAAGGTAATTAAAAAACATAGGGTGTCCAAAAAAAAAGAAGTACTTTGCATAGAAAAACTTTAATAACTCGAAAAATAATAAATTCTAAAATGTTATAACATGGACATTTTAAAGCTCTTTTAAAGCTGCACAACCTCATTTCAAACGTAAGTATTTAAAATATATAGTGTTTTTAAAAAAAATTGAGGAATCTGTACACAAAAACTTTAATTACTCGAAAACAAACAAATTTTAATATAATTTAGGGCTGTCATTTTAAAGTTGGAATTTTAAAGCAGTAATTTTAAAGCTCTTTTAATGCTTAAAAACCTCATGTTTAACATAAGTTTTTAATATACATAAGTTTCCTAGTAGAAAAAAAAGAAGCTGTACAATTAAACTTTAATTTCTCTAAGACTAACTAATTTAAAAAATTTTTTAAACAGCTATTTTAAAGCTCTTTTATTGCCTAACTACATAATATTTAGCAAAAGTATTTAAAATAAGTAGGGTTACTAAAAAAAAAGAAGTACTTTGTACCCAAAAACTTTATTGACTCGAAAATTAACAAATTCTAAAATTTTATAACATGGTCATTTTAAAGCTTTTTTATTGCTTAACAACAAGATTTAAAAATTAAGTAATTAAAACTTATAGGTTCTCTAAAAAAAATAAGGAATCTGTACACAAAAACTTTAATTACTCGAAAAAAAACAAATTTTCAAACAATTTAACGCAGTCGTTTTAAAGTTGTCATTTTAAAGCAGTAATTCTAAAGCTCTTTTAATGCTAAAAAACCTTATGCTTAACATAAGTTTTTAATATACATAAGTTTCTTAGAAAAAAAAAAAGTAGCTGTACAAATAAACTTTAATTTCTCAAAGATTATCTTTTTTTAAAATTTTTTATAATAGCTATTTTAAAGCTCTTTTAATGCCTAACAACATGAGGTTAGGCAAAATATTTAAAATACATAGGGTGTCTAAAAAAAAGAAGTGCTTTGTAAACAGAAACTTTATTAACTCGAAAACTAACAAATTCTTAAATGATATAAAATGGTCATTTCAACGCTCTTTTAATGGTCTACAACCTGATTAAAAACTCAAGTATTTAAAATATATATGGTTTTTAAATAAAAATAAGAAATCTGTACACAAAAACTTCAAGTACTCGAAAACTAACAAATTTTAAAATAATTTGCCGCAGTCATTTAAAGTTGTCATTTTAAAGCAGTAAATTTGAAGCTCTTTTAATGCTAAAAAAACTTATGCTAAATATAAGTTTTTAATATACATAAGTTTCATAGAAGAAAAAAAAGAAGCTGTACAAATAAACTTTAATTTCTTAAAGACTAACTAATTTTTAAATTTTTTAAAATAGCTATTTTAAAGCTCTTTTAATACCCAACAACATGATGTTAAGCACAATTATTTAAAATACATAGGGTGACTAAAAAAAAAGAAGAACTTTGTACACAAAAACGTTAATGACTCGAAAATTAACAAATTCAAAAATGTTATAACATGATCATTTTAAAGCTCTTTTAATGCTCTACAACCAGATTTAAAACTAAAGTATTTAAAATATATAGGGTTTTTTTAAAAAAAAGAAGGAATCTTTATAATTAAACTTTAATTACTCGAAAACAAGGATTTTTTAAATTGTTTTAAAATAACTATTTTGAAGCTCGTTTAATGCCTAACAAAATGATGTTAAGCAAAAGTATTTAAAATATATAGGATGTCTAGTAAAAGTAGTATATTGTATACAAAAACTTTAATAACTCTAAAACTAATAATTTCTAAAATGTTATAACAGGGTCATTTTAAACTATTTAATGCTCTACAACCTGATTTAAAACTTTAGTACTTAAAATATATAGGGTTTTTTTAAAAAAAGAAGGAATCTGTTCACAAAAACTTCAATTACTCGAAAACTAACAAATTTTAAAATAATTAAACGCAGTCATTTTAAAGTTGTCATTTTAAAGCAGTAATTTTAAAGCTCTTTTAATGCTAAACAACCTTATGCTGAACATTAGTTTATAATACACATAGGTTTCCTAGAAAAAATAAAGAAGCTGTAAAAATAAACTTTAATTTCTCAAAGACTAACTAATCTCACAATTCTTTAAAATTGCTATTTTTAAGCTCTTTTAATGCCCAACTACATAATGTTAAGCAAAAGTATTTAAAATACATAGAGTGACTAAAAAAAAAGAAGTACATTGTACCCAAAAACTTTAATTACTCGAAAATTAACAAATTCTAAAATGTTAAAACATACTCATTTTAAAGCTTTTTTTATGCCTAACAACAAGATTTAAAACTTAAGTAATTAAAACTAATAGATTCTTTAAAAAAAATAAGGAATCTGTACACAAAAACTTAAAGTACTCGAAAATTAACAAATTTTAAAATAATTTACCGCAGTCATTTAAAGTTGTCATTTTAAAGCAGTAAATTTAAAGCTCTTTTAATGCTAAAAAAAACTTATGCTGAATATAAGTTTTTAATATACATAAGTTTTCTAAAAAAAAAAAAGAAGCTGTACAAATAAACTTTAATTTCTTAAATACTAACTAATTTTCAAATTTTTTAAAATAGCTATTTTAAAGCTCTTTTAATGTCCAACAACATGATGTTAAGTACGAGTATTTAAAATACATAGGGTGACTAAAAAAAAAGAAGAACTTTGTACCCAAAAACGTTAATGACACGAACATTAACTAATTCTAAAAGTTATAACATGGTCATTTCAAAGCTCTTTTAATGCTCTACGACCTGACTTCAAACTAAAGTATTAAAAATATATAGGCTTTTTAAAAAAAAATAAGTAATCTGTACACAAAAACTTTAATTACTCGAAAACAAACAAATTTTAAAATAATTTGTCGCAGTCATTTTAAATTTGCATTTTTAAAGCATTAATTTAAAGCTATTTTAGTGCTAAACAACTTTATTCTTAACATAAGTTTATAATATACATAGGTTTTCTAGAAAAGAAAAAAGTAGCTGTAAAAGTAAACTTTAATTTAGCAAAGATTAACTAATTTTAAAGTTTTTTAAAATAGCTATTTTAAAGCTTTTTTAATGCCTAACAACATGATGTTAAGCAAAAGTATTTAAAATACATTGGGTGTCCAAAAAAAAAGTAGTACTTTGTATAGAAAAACTTTAATAACTCGAAAAATAATAAATTCTAAAATGTTATAACATGGACATTTTAAAGCCTTTTTAATGCTGAAACAACCTCATTTCAAACGTAAGTATTTAAAATATATAGGGTTTTTAAAAAAAATTAAGGAATCTGTACAAAAAAAATTTAATTACTCGAAAACAAACAAATTTTAAAATAATTTAACGCAGTCATTTTATAGTTTTTATTTTAAAGCAGTAACTTTAAAGCTCTTTTAGTGCTAAAAAACCTTAGGCTTAACATAAGTTTTTAATTTTCATAAGTTTCTTAAAAGAAAAAAAAGAAGCTGTACAATTAAACTTTAATTTCTTTAAGACTAACTAATTTAACAAATTTTTAAAATTGCTATTTTTAAGCTCTTTTAATGCCTAACAACATAATATTAAGCAAAAGTATTTAAAATACATAGGGTGTACAAAAAAGAAGTAGTACTTTGTATAGAAAAACATTCATAACTCAAAAACTAAGAAATTCTAAAATTTTATAACATGGTCATTTTAAAGCTCTTTTAATGCTGCACAACCTGATTTTAAACTTAAGTATTTAAAATATATAGGGTTTTTAAAAAAAAATAAGTAATCTGTACACAAAAATATTAATTACTCGAAAACAAACAAATCATAATATAATTTAACGCAGTCATTTTACAGTTTTCATTTTAAAGCAGTAATATTAAAGCTTTTTTAATGCTAAAAAGCTTTATGTTTAACATAAGTTTTTAATATACATAAGTATACTAGAAAAAAAAAAATATCTGTACAAATAAACTTTAATTTCTCAAAGACTAACTAATTTTAAAATTTTTTAACATAGCTATTTTAAAGCTCTTTTAATGCCTAACAACATGAAGTTAAATAAAAGTATTTAAAATACATAAGGTTTCTAAAAAAAAAGAAGTACTTTGTAAACTGAAACTTTATTAATTCGAAAGCTAACAAATTCTAAAATGTTATAACATGGTCATTTTAGTGCTATTTTAATGGTCTACAACCTGATTTCAAACTTAAGTATTTAAAATATATAGGGTTTTTAAAAAAAAATAAGTAATCTGTACACAAAAATAATAATTACTCGAAAACAAACAAATTTTAATATAATTTAACGCAGTCATTTTACAGTTTTCATTTTAAAGCAGTAATTTTAAAGCTCTTTTAATGCTAAAAAACCTTATGCTCAACATAAGTTTTTAATATAAATAAATTTCTAGAAGAAAATTAAAGAAGCTGTAAAAATAAACATTAATTTCTCAAAGACTAACTAATTTTAAAATTTTCTATAATAGCTATTTTAAAGCTCTTTTAATACCAAACAACATAAGGTTAGGCAAAAGTATTTAAAATACATAGGGTGTCTAAAAAAAAGAAGTTCTTTGTAAAAAGAAACTTTATTAACTCGAAAACTAACAAATTCTTAAATAATATAAAATGGTAATTTTAATGATCTTTTAATGGTCTACAAACTTATTTAAAAATCAAGTATTTAAAATATATAAAGTTTTTAAATAAAAATAAGTAATCTGTACACAAAAACTTCAAATACACGAAAACTAACAAATTTTAAAATAATCTAACGCAGTCTTTTAAAGTTGTCATTTTAAACCAGTAATTTTAAAGCTCTTTTAATGCTAAAAAAACTTATGCTAAACATAAGTTTTTAATATACATAAGTTATCTAGAAGAAAAAAAAGAAGCTGTTCAATTAAACTTTAATTTCTCTAAAGCTAACTAATTTTAAAATTTCTTAAAATAGCTATTTTAAAGCTCTCTTAATGCCCAACTACATAATGTTGAGCAAAAGTATTTAAAATACATAGGGTGACTTAACAAAAAGAAGTCATTGTACCCAAAAACTTTAATGACTCAAAAATTAACAAATTCTAAAATGTTTTAACATTGTCATTTTGAAGCTTTTTTAATGCTTAAAAACAAGATTTAAAACTTAATTAATTAAAACTTATAGGTTTTCTAAAAAAAAAAGGATTCTGTACACAGAAACTTCAATTACGTGAAAACAGGCAATTATTGTAATGTTTTAATATTGCCATTAAAATGCTCTTTAAATGCTCTAAAATCATTTGCTAATCTTAAGTATTTGAAACTAGTAGGTTTACTAAAAAAAAAAGAAAGGAGCAGTACACATAAACTTTCATTTCTCAAAGACTAACTCTTCTTAAAAGTTTTTAAAATAATTATTTTAAAGCTCTTTTAATGCCCATCAACATGATGGTAAGCAAAAGTATTTAAAATACATTGGGTGTCCCAAAAAAGAGTAGTACTTTGTATAGAAAAACATTCATAACTCAAAAACTAAGAAATTCTAAAATGTTATATCATTGTCATTTTAAAGAACTTTTATTGCTGTACAACCTGATTTAAATCTTAAGTATTTAAAACATATAAGGTTTTTAAAAAAAAATAAGGAATCTGTACACAAAAACTTCAAGTAAACGAAAACTAACAAATTTTAAAATAATTTAACGCAGTCATTTTAAAGTTGTCATTTTAAAGCAGTAATTTTAAAGCTCTTTTAATGCTAAAAAAACTTATGCTAAACATAAGTTTTTAATAAAAATAAGTTATCTAGAAGAAAAAAAAGATGCTGTACATTTAAACTTTAATTTCTCTAAGGCTAACTAATTTTAAAATTTTTTTAAATAGCTATTTTAAAGCTCTTTTAATGCCCAACAACATAATGTTGAGCAAAAGTATTTAAAATACATAGGGTGACTTAACAAAAAGAAGTCATTGTACCCAAAAACTTTATTGATTAAAAAATTAACAAATTCTAAAATGTTATAACATTGTCATTTTGAAGCATTTTTAATGGTTAACAACAAGATTTAAATCTTAAGTAAATAAAACTTATAGGTTCTCTAAAAAAAAGAAGGATTCTGTCCACACAAACTTCAATTACTGGAAAACAAGCACTTTTTGTAATGTATTAATATTGCCATTAAAATGCTCTTTAAATGTTCTAAAATCTTATGCTAATCTTAAGTATTTAAAACTTATAGGTTTACTAAAATAAAAAAGGAAGGAGCTGTACACATAAACTTTCATTTCTTAAAGACTAACTTTTTTTAAAATGTTTTGCAATAATTATCTTAAAGCTCTCTTAATGCCTATCAACATGATATTCAGCAAAAGTATTTAAAATACATAGCGTGTCCAAAAAAAAAGTAGTACTTTGTATAGAAAAACTTTAATAACTCGAAAAATAATAAATTCTAAAATGTTATAACATGGACATTTTAAAGTTCTTTTAATGCTGAACAACCTCACTTCAAACGTAAGTATTTAAAATATATAAGGTTTTAAAAAAAAATAAGGAATCTGTACAAAAAAAATTTAATTACTCGAAAACAAACAAATTTTAAAATAATTTAACGCAGTCATTTTATAGTTTTTATTTTAAAGCAGTAACTTTAAAGCTCTTTTAATACTAAAAAACCTTAGGCTTAACAAATGTTTTTAATATTCATAAGTTTCCTAGAAGAAAAAAAAGAAGCTGTACAATTAAACTTTAATTTCTTTAAGACTAACTAATTTTAAAATTTTTTAAAATAGCTATTTTAAAGCTCTTTTAATGCCCAACTACACAATGTTAAGCAAAAGTATTTAAAATACATAGAGTGACTAAAAAAAAAGAAGTACTTTGTAAAAAGAATCTTTATTAACTCGAAAACTAATAAATTCTTAAATGATATAAAATGGTCATTTTAATGCTCTTCTAATGGTCTACAACCTGATTTAAAACTTAAGTAATTAAAATACATAGTGTTTTTTAAAAAAAAGAAGAAATCTGTACACAAAAAAATTTAATTACTCATAAACAAGCAACTTTTAAAATGTTTAAAATAGCTATTTTATAGCTTTTTAATGCTCAACAACATAAGGTTAAGCAAAAGTATTTAAAATACATAGGATGCTTAAAAAGTAAGAAGTACGTTGTATACATAAACTTTAATAACACGAAAATTAAGAAATTCTAAAATTTTATATCATGGTAATTTTAAAGCTCTTATAATGCTATAAACTAGATTTAAAGCTTATGTAATTAAAAATTATAGGTTCTCTAAAAAAAAGAAGGATTCTGTACACAGAAACTTCAATTACTAGAAAACAAGCAATTTTTGTAATGTTTTAATATTGCTATTAAGAGGCTCTTTAAATGCTCTAAAATCTTTTGCTAATCTTAAGTATTTAAAACTTATAGGTTTACTAAAAAAGAAAAGAAAGAAGCAGTACACATAAACTTTAATTTCTCAAAGACTAACTCTTTTTAAAAGGTCTTAAAATAATTATTTTAAAGCTATTATAATGCCCATCAACATGATGTTAAGCTAAAGTATTTTAAATAAATAGGGTGTCCAAAAAAAAAGTAGTACTTTATACCCAAAAACGTTAATGACTCGAAATTTAACAAATTCTAAAATGCTATACCATGGTAATTTTAAAGCTCTTTTATTGCTCTACAATCAGATTTAAAACTTAAGTAATTAAAACTTATAGGTTCTCTAAAAAAAAGAAGGATTCTGTACACACAAACTTCAATTACTAAAAAACAAGCACTTTTTGTAATGTATTATTATTGCCATTAAAATGCTCTTTAAATTCTCTAAAATCTTATGCTAATCTTAAGTATTTAAAACTTATAGGTTTACTAAAAAAAAAAAGAAAGGAGCAGTACACATTTCTCAAAAACTAACTCTTTTTAAAAGGTTTTAAAATAATTATTTTAAAGCTCTTTTAATGCCCATCAACATGATGTTAAGCAAAAGTATTTAAAATACATTGGGTGTCCAAAAAAAAAGAAGTACTCTGTACACAAAAACATTCATAACTCAAAGACTAAGAAATTCTAAAATGTTATATCATTGTCATTTTAAAGTACTTTTAATGCTGTACAACCTGATTTAAAACTCAAGTATTTAAAATATATAGTGTTTTTAAATAAAAATAAGGAATCTGTACACAAAAACTTCAAGTACTCGAAAACTAAGAAATTTTAAAATAATTTAACGCAGCCATTTTAAAGTTGTCATTCTAAAGCAGTAATTTTAAAGCTCTTTTAATGCTGAAAAAACTTATGCTGAACATAAGTTTTTAATATACATAAGTTGTCTAGAAGAAAAAAAAGAAGCTGTAAAATTAAACTTTAATTTCTCTAAAACTAACTAATTTTAAAATTTTTTAAAATAGCTATTTTAAAGCTCTTTTAATGCCCAACTACATAATGTTGAGCAAAAGTATTTAAAGTACATAGGGTGACCTAACATAAAGAAGTCATTGTACCCAAAAACTTTAATGACTCGAAAATTAACAAATTCTAAAATGTTATAACATGGTCAATTTGAAGCTTTTTTAATGCTTAACAACAAGATTTAAAACTTAAGTAATTATAACTTATAGGTTTTCTAAAAAAAAAAGGATTCTGTACACAGAAACTTCAATTACGTGAAAACAAGCAATTTTTGTAATGTTTTAATATTGCCATTAAAATGCTCTTTAAATGCTCTAAAATCTTTTGCTAATCTTAAGTATATGAAACTTATAGGTTTACTAAAAAAAAAAAGAAAGGAGCAGTACACATTTCTCAAAGACTAACTCTTTTTAAAAGGTTTTAAAATAATTACTTTAAAGCTCTTTTAATGCCCATCAACATGATGTTAAGCAAAAGTATTTAAAATACATTGGGTGTCCAAAAAAAGAGTAGTACTTTTTTCTATAGAAAAACATTCATAACTCAAAAACTAAGAAATTCTAAAATGTTATATCATTGTCATTTTAAAGAACTTTTATTGCTGTACAACCTGATTTAAATCTTAAGTATTTAAAATATATAAGGTTTTTAAAAAAAAATAAGGAATCTGTATACAAAAACTTTAAATACTCGAAAACAAACAAATTTTAAAATAATTTTACGCAGTCATTTTAAAGTTGTCATTTTTAAGCAGTAATTTTATAGCTCTTTTAATGCTAAAAAACCCTATGTTAAACATAAGTTTTTAATATACATAAGTTTTCAAAAAAAAAAAAAAGAAGCTGTACAATTAATATTTAATTTCTCAAAGACTAACTAATTTTAAAATTTTCTATAATAGCTATTTTAAAGCTCTTTTAATACCTAACAACATAAGGTTAGGCAAAAGTATTTAAAATACATAGGGTGTCTAAAAAAAAGATGTACTTTGTAAACAGAAACTTTATTAACTCGAAAACTAACAAATTGTTAAATGATATAAATTGGTAATTTTAATGCTCTTTTAATGGTCTACAACCTGATTTAAAACTTAAGTATTTAAAATATATAGAGTTTTTAAATAAAAATAAGGAATCTGTACACAAAAACTTCAAGTACTCGAAAACTAAGAAATTTTAAAATAATTTAACGCAGTTATTTTAAAGTTTTCATCTTAAAGCCGTAATTCTAAACCTCTTTTAATGCTAAAAAACCTTATGTTTAACATAAGTTTTTAATATACATATAATGTCTTATTTATTGTGCAGGTTATGGGTAGATAATAGGTAGAATTGTTGCTCTGTAATAACAAAGATTTTATTTTATTTTGAACAAAAAAATTATGTAGCAACTTAGACTAATTATTTATCCTACCTGTAGTAACAAAGAAACAACATTCAATTCTAATATCCACGCCGTTGTTTCTTGATTAATTTTCTTACATATATTTCTTAATTTCTATATCTTTTCACTCCTGCTTTCTTTGTAGCACTAACGCCACCTTTTTTATTCCCTAACCTATTTACGCGCTAAATTTAATATAGCTCAAACTACTGTCCTGACATCTCCCTCCTCCGAAAGAAAAAAAAAAAAAAAAAAATTTTGGTACAAAAATCTTTTTTTTTTTTTTTTTTTTTTTTTACACATTACAGGAAGTCATAATCAGGTGCCAGCAGCACCTATTCCAATTGAATCATAAGGAGTCGGAATAAGTTTAGAAATATGAAACAAGTTTAGTACTGTTCTTTTATGTCCTATATCTATTTCGTATATTTATTTTGATATTTTGTTTAAAATCCTGTAAGGACCGATTCTCAATTCATCTAGTTTTTTTCGATTTAGTCGATTACTATTTTTAACATACACTAAGTCTCCGATATTCAAATCGTAATCCTTTCTGTTTTTATCATATAATCTCTTGTTGTATTCATGATATTTAGTGCTATTTTTTGAAGGCATTGTTCTATCATTGTCTAGCCTATTATTATCCTTCTCTTTCTGTAACTCCTTTGGTAATGTTGAGGTATCTTCCCTTGTAATAAATATTTTGGACTAAATCTAGTGACTGTGTGTTCCGTTTCATTATATCTCCTTACGCAGTTGTGTGCTACAGTTGTCCATGCACTCCTTCTATTTTTTTTATTCATTGCACATCTAATCTTATTTACTAAGGTTTGGTTTACTCTTTCGTTTAAACCATTGGAAATGGAGCATTAACTGCCGTAAAAATCAACGTGATTTTTTGCTTTTCCAAGTAATTCTTGAATTCATTTGAGTTTATGCCCGGGTATTGGTCCGTCAAAATCATCTTTATATTGTTTTTTTTTTAGCACGTTTTTCGTCAACTTAATAAAATCATTCGCGCTTTGTGTTTTTGATGTCAATATATAAGCAAATCTTGTAAGTGGTCTACTAGAAGATGTAAATATTTTTTGTGGATCGTGAACCACCGAATCCCCCTATTGTATCTATGGAAACTATTTCAAATGGTTCTTTTGCTGGACCAAGATTAGACATCAGTCCAATTTTATCTTGTCCCCTTGACTTGTTTTTTATACAGATTTCACAATTTTTGCATATTCGCTCTATATTCTCTGAAATATTATTTGCTGTATAGTATGGTAATATCTTTCTTTGCATTTGTTTTATGCCGATGTGACAGAAATATTCGTTGGTATTTTTTATAAATATCTGCAGAATTCTTCTGATAGTACGATTTTCTCTTTCTTTCTTACTTTTTTATAGTACAAATTCTCTTTTAACAGTAATTTATTTTTGTTAGTTTTTATATCATCATTTTTCTTTTGATCTTCATAAATATCTTCTATCTTTATTAAATTCACAATTTTTAATTGATCATCTTCGTCTTCCTGAAACTCTAATACTGGGTTTCTGGCTTAAGCAGTCTGCTTTTAAAGTTATCTTTACCTGGGTGATATATATTTCAAAATCATATTGTGATAATAGTAGGTGGAGATCGCCTAATTCTTCATCTGTTCTAGCTTTAATATTCATCTTTTCAATGGTTTGTGATCTGAGAATACTTTGAAGTGTCTACCTATAAGCCAATGTTGCCAAGATTTCGTTGATTCTTTTATTGCTAAGCATTCAAGTAAATAGCTTTTTAATCTTTTTTGTGCTTCATTGAGTTTTTTTGAAAATATGCCACTGGTTTTTCCATCTTTTGCTCATCGTTTAGTTGTGGTTGTTTTAACACAGCTTCTATACCTTGTAACTTGCATCCGTGTATATATGTATCGGTAGACCGGGATCGAAAATGGCTAATGTTGGTTGAGTGCAGAGGAAATCTTTCATATATTCAAAGGCTTCTTGGCATTCTTTTGACCAAATGAATTTTTGTCCCTTTCTTAGTAAGTTATGTAAGGGTTCTAAATTAGTGAATATTTCCGGAACGTATTTGTTGTAGAAATTAATCTTCTCTAAGAACTGTCTGATATTCTCTTCTGATTTTTCGGTATTGGAAACTTTTTTATTGAAATTAGATTATCTTTTATTGGCGAAATTGAGTTATGTTTTATGATGTGACCTAGGTATTGTACGGAATCTAATGCAAATGTGCATTTAGAAGAGTTTGAATCTGAACCCTTCTTCCATTATTGCTTCTAATAATTGTGACAGATGCTCTACATGTTCTTTAAAGAGATTTTTGAAAAATCAGTATGTCATCGATGTAGTTTACCGTGAAGTCTGACAGCCTATGTTTTTCTTATTATGTTGGCTTAATTTCTCTGAAAAATTGCTGGCGACGTCTTCAGTCCGAACGGAAGGCACGTCCATTGAAATTGACCTTCTTGGGGTAACAAATCCTGTTTTTCTTCTATCTTCAATTCGAAGAGGAATAGACCAAAATGCTGAGTTTATGTCTAATTTTGAAAAATATTTGCAGTTCCTTGTTTTTTACTACTAAATCTTAATTAATGGGAATGGTTGTGGATTGGGGAACTACTATTTTATCAAGTCTCTAAAATCTATGCATAGTCTTGATTTTTTATTCTCATCTCTTTTGTATGCCAATGTACTGGAGCAGCAAAAGGACTATATGATTCTTCTTCTATTAGATTTCTTTTAAGTAATTCTGAGATCTGTTCTTCTATTTCTTTTTTTTTCTTCAATTGTGCATCGGTAAGGCCTCTTGCTACAGTTTTATCTACTATGAGATCTATTCTGGCTTCATAGTCTTTTACTACGCCTATATCTATTTATCTCTAGCAAATATATTTTATATTTGTCTATAAGATTCTCTATTATTTTTCTTCATAATGATCTAAGTGATTTGTTAAGACTTGGAAACTGTCTAAATCTACATGTTCATTGAAGTTTCATTTGGTATTCTTGTTTCTTCATTAAATGGGATTTTTCTTGTTCTATCTCTAATTTTTCATTCTGTGTTAGTTTAAATTTTTTATGCAATCTAATCCTATTAGAAAGTCATATTTGAAATTTCATTATTAATTATGAATACGTCTATATCTTCTTCTATATTCAATATCTTTGCTTTGATTCTTATTAATTCTTCTAATTTATACACACCCATTAATCGTTCTTAATTAACTTTTGTCTCAATTAGTTCTCCTATGTTTCAAGTGTACTAGTCTTGTGCATTTATTAGTGAGATGTTTGAGCCTGAATCATAAATAGCGGTTACATCGAACGTGTTGTTCAGTGTTATTTTTAAGTTCGATTAATGGTGGAGTTAATAGTTTTTTGGATCTTCATCCTTAGTTCTACTTCTAATATTGAATTATTGGTAATGCTTCGTTTCGTATTTCTTATCTTTAAACCAGCATTCGGCTGGCAGGGTGGAAGCGTACGCATTGGCCTTTCTTTTTACAAGTTTCGCATGGTGTTCTTTCTGTCTTTTCTTTGTTATCGTAATTCTTATTCTTGTTTTATACCAGGGTTGCTCTTGAGAACTAGATATTCTAATTTCGTTATTTCATTATATAAGCTTCTGTCTCTCTTAATTTTTTCTCTATCAATCCTATCAGCTACAAAATTTGGCAGGCCAGTTGCAATTAAATCAATTAACGTTCCATCGTCCATCGATCTTCCTGCTTCTAATAAAAGTTTCTCTTTCTTTATCGCGTAATCAAGCAAAGGACCGTTTATATCTAAACGACAGAGCATCTCTATCCTAGACCAACCTTTGCTGACGAATGTTTTGCAGAAGAAGATTCTTTTTCACTCTTCCCAACTTGCTTCAATCGTAAGTTTTAACAATGTACAACTGTACCAATCTGCGGCGCTCTTATCCATGAATGATTTCAAGATTTCAATTTTTTTATAGTCCTCAGAGATGTCAAATCGTTCACACTCTTTTTCGAAACTCGTGATCCATTGATCTGCGTCTAAATTCCTTCCATCAAATCTCCCAATCATGAATTGTTCTGCCCTTTTTCCTGTACTTTCCGACTGTATTTGGCTCTTTTCGAGCAACTTTTCTAACATTTTCATCAGTGGTTGTTCTGAAGTTTGTGACCTATCCTCCGGTTTCTCCAGTATCTCCTCTAGGAACAATCCCTTTATGTGTAAATTCCCTCCTTCGTCTAAGTAAACTTTCGCTAATTCTTCTGTTAAATCGATCCATACTCTCTTTATTTGGTGCCTTCTCGTTTAACGAATTTTTATCTTATTAAATATCGGTTGTGCCATAATTTCTTTGTGTTGTGTAACTAGTTGATACTCATCCGGAATTGCATATACGTGGCCATTCGATGTGCCGATTGAGGTTATACAGAGCACATTCTTTTTCTGATCATCTGTCCCTTTAATCGTAAAAGTAATTGCAACTGCTCCATCTTTATTCTTATTTTCTTTTTTCCTTTCTGTTGTGAATTCCCAACGAGAATGTTGTTTTATAATGTCTTATTTATTGTGCAGGTTATGGGTAGATAATAGGTAGAAATTGTTTCTCTGTAATAACAAGATTTTTATTTATTTTGAACAAAATAATAAGTAGCAACTTAGACTAATTATTTATCCTACTGTAATAACAAAAAGAAACAACATTCAATGCTAATATCCAACCGTGTTTTCTTGATTAATTTTCTTACCTATATTTCTTAATTTCTATATCTTTTCACTCCTGCTTTTCTTTGTAGCACTAAC
>QUOH01000039.1:1357139-1369225 GCA_010416925.1 Polistes metricus | reverse complement strand
AAAACTTATAGGTTCTCTAAAAAAAGGAAAGATTCTGTACACAGAACTTCATTACTGGAAAACAAGCAATTTTTGTAATGTATTATATTGCCATTAACTCTCTTTAATGCTCTAAAATCTTATGCTAATCTTAAGTATTTAAAACTTATAGGTTTACAAAAAAAAAAAAGGTGGCAGTACACATAAACTTTCATTTCTCAAAGACTAACTCTTTTTAAAGGTTTTTAAAATAATTAGTTTAAAGCTCTTTTAATGCCATCAACAAGATGTTAGGCAAAGTATTTAAAATACATATTGTGTCCAAAAAAAAAGTAGTACTTTGTATAGATAAACTTTAATAACTCGAAAAAAATAAATTCTAAAATGTTATAACATGGGCATTTTAAAGCTCTTTTAATGCTGTACAACAAGACTTCAAACTTAAGTATTTAAAATATATAGGGTTTTTAAAAAAAATAAGAAATCTGTACACAAAAACTTTAATTACTCGAAAACAAACAAATTTTAATATAATTTAACGCAGTCATTTTAAAGTTGTAATTTTAAAGCAGTAATTTTAAACTTTTTTAATGCTAAAAAACCTTAGTTTAACATAAGTTTTTTTAATATACATAAGTTTTCTAGAAAAAAAAAAGAAGCTGTACAATTAAAATTAAATTTCTGAAAGAAAACTAATTTTAAAATTTTCTATAATAGCTATTTCCAAGCTCTTTTTAATGCCAAACTTATGATGTTAGCAAAAGTATTTAAAATACATAGGGTTACTAAAAAAAAAAGAAGTTTTTGGTACCCAAAAACTTTAATGCTCGCAATTACAATTCTAAAATATTACAAATTATCATTTTATAGCTCGTTAATGCTCGACAACCTATTAAAACTTAAGTAATTAAAACTTATAGGTTCGCTAAAAAAGAAGGATTCTGTACAGAGAAACTTTAATTACTGGAACACAAGCAGTTTTTGTAATGTTTTAATATGCTATTAAAAGGCTCTTTCAATGCTCTAAATCTTATGCTAATCGTAAGTATTAAATTTTATAGGTTTACTAAAATAAAAAAAGAAGGAGCTGTACACATAAACTTCATTTCTCAAAGACTAACTCTTTTTAAAAAGGTTTTAAAATAATTAGTTAGAGCTCTTTTAATGCCCATTAACAGGTTGTTAAGCAAAAGTATTTACAAAACATTGGGTGTCCAAAAAAAGAAGTACTTTGTACAAAAAACATTCATAACTCAAAAACTAAGAAATTCTAAAATGTTATATCATTGTCATTTTAAAGCACTTTTAATGCTGTAAAACCTTATTTAAATCTTAATATTTAAAATATATAAGGTTTTTAAAAATATAAGGAATCTGTACACAAGAACTTTAATTACTCGACAACAACCATTTTAAAATAATTTTACCGCAGCATTTTAAAGTTGTAATCTTAAAGCCGTAATTTTAAAGCTCTTTTAATGCTAAAAATTATGTTTAACATAAGTTTTTTAATATACATAAGTATTGTAGAAAAAAAAAAGTAGCTGTACTAATAAACTTTAATTTCTCAAAGACTAACTTTTTTTAAAAGTTTTAAAATAATTATTTTAAAGCTCTTTTAATGCCCATCTACATGATGTTAAGCAAAAGTATTTAAAATACATTGGGTGTCCAAAAAAAAAGTAGTACTTTGTACCCAAAACTTTAATGACTCGAAAATAAACATACTAAAATGTTATAAACATGGTCATTTAAAAGTTCTTTAATGCTGTACAACCTGATTTAAATCTTAAGTATTTAAAAATACATAGGGTGAAAAAAAAAAAAAAGAAAGAAGCTGTACACATAAACTTTAATTACTAAAAAACAAGCAACTTTTAAAATGTTTTAAATAGCTATTTTAAAGCTCTTTTAATGCCTAACAACATGATGTTAAGTAAAAGTAAGTAAATACAAAGGGTGTATAAAAAAATAAAGTACTTTGTGAACAGAAACGTTATAACTCGAAAACTAACAAATACATAAATATTATAATATGGTCATTTTAATGCTCTTTTAAAGGTCTACAACCAGATTTAAAACTTAAGTATTTAAAATATATAGGGTTTTTAAAAAAAGAAAGATTCTAGACACAGAAACTTCAATTACTGGAAAAAAGCAATTTTTGTAATGTTTTAATATTGGCCATTAAAATGCTCTTTAAATGCTCTAAAATCTTATGCTAATCTTAAGTATTTAAAACTTATAGGTTTACTAAAAAAAAAAAAAGGAGCTGTATACATAATTTTCATTTCTCAAAGACTAACTTTTTTTAAAAATGTTTTAAAATAATTATTTTAAAGCTCTTTTAATACCTATCACATGATTTTAAGCAAAAGTACTTAAAATACAAAGAGTGTTGAAAAAAAGTAGTACTTTGTATAGAAAAACTTAAAAACTCGAAAAATAATAAATTCTAAAATGTTATAACATGGTCATTTTAAAGCTCTTTTAATGCTGTACAACCTGACCTAAAACACATGTATTTAAATATATAGGGTTTTTTTTAAAAAAAAGAAGGGATATATACACAAAAACTTCAAGTACTCGAAAACTAACAATTTTTAAAAATAATTAACACAGTCATTTTAAAGTTGTCATTTTAAAGCAGTAATTTTAAAGCTCTTTTAATGCTAACAACTTATGCTGAACATAATTACAACCTTATGCTGAACATAAGTTTTTACTATACATAGTTTTCTAGAAAAAAAGAAGCTGTACAATTAAACTGTAATTTCTCAAAGACTAACTAATTTTAAAATTTTTTAAAATAGCTATTTTAAAGCTCTGTTAATGCCTAACAACATGATGTTAAGCAAAAGTATTTAAAATATATAGGGTGTCTAAAAAAAAGTAGTACATTGGATACATAAACATTAGTAACTCGAAAACTAAGAAATTCTAAAATGTTATATCATGGTCATTTTAAAGCTCTTTTAATGCTGTACAACCTGATTCAAATCTTAAGTATTTTAAATACATTGGGTAACTAAAAAAAAAGAAGTCATTGTACTAAAAAACTTTGATGACTCGAAAATTAACAAATTCTAAAATGTTAACATGGTCATTTTAAAGCTCTTTTAATGCTCTACAAACAGCTTTAAAACTAAGTATTTAAAATATATAGGCTCTCTAAAAAAAAGAAGGATTCTGTACGCAGAAGCCTCAATTGCTGGAAAATAAGCAATTCTTGTAGTGTTTTAATATTGCCATTAAAATGCTTTTTAAAAGCTCCAAAAACTTCTACTAATCTTAAGTATTTAAAACTTATAGGTTTACTAAAAAAGAATGAAAGGAGCAGTACACATTAACTTTCATTTCTCAAAGACTAACTCTTTTTAAAAGGTCTTAAAATAATTACTTAAAGCTCATTTAATGCCCATCAACATGATGATAAGCAATAGTTTTTAAAATAAATAGGGTGTCCAAAAAAAAAGTAGTACTTTGTACCCAAAAACGTTAATAACTCGAAAATTAACAAATTCTAAAATGTTATAACATGGTCATTTTAAGCTTTTTTATTGTCTACAACCAGATTTAAAACTTAAGACATTAAAACTTATAGGTTTTCTAAAAAAGGAAAGATTCTATACACAGAAACTTCAATTACTAGAAAACAAGCAATTTTTGTAATGTATTAATATTGCCAATAAAACTCTCTTTAAATGCTCTAAAATCTTATGCTAATCTTAAGTATTTAAAACTTATAGGTTTACTAAAAAAAAAAAGGTGCAGTACACATAAACTTTCATTTCTCAAAGACTAACTCTTTTTAAAAGGTTTTAAAATAATTATTTTAGAGCTCTTTTAATGCCCATCAACATGTTGTTAAGCAAAAGTATTTAAAATACATAGGGTGCCAAAAAAAAAAAGTAGTACTTTGTACCCAAAAACGTTAATGACTCGAAAATTAACAAATTCTAAAATGGTATAGCATTGTCATTTTAAAGCTCTTTTAATGCTCTACAACCAGATTTAAAACTTAAGACATTAAAACTTATAGGTTCTCTAAAAAAAGGAAAGATTCTGTACACAGAAACTTCAATTACTGGAAAACAAGCAATTTTTGTAATGTATTAATATTGACATTAAAACTCTCTTTAAATGCTCTAAAATCTTATGCTAATCTTAAGTATTTAAAACTTATAGGTTTACTAAAAAAAAAAAGGTGCAGTACACTTAAACTTTCATTTCTCAAAGACTAACTCTTTTTAAAAGGTTTTTAAATAATTATTTTAAAGCTCTTTTAATGCCCATTAACATGATGTTAGGCAAAAGTATTTAAAATACATATTGTGTCCAAAAAAAAAGTAGTATTTTGTATAGATAAACTTTAATAACTCGAAAAATAATAAATTCTAAAATGTTATAACATGGTCATTTTAAAGCTCTTTTAATGCTGTACAACAAGACTTCAAACTTAAGTATTTAAAATATATAGGGTTTTTAAAAAAAAATAAGAAATCTGTACACAAAAACTTTAATTACTCGAAAACAAACAAATTTTAATATAATTTAACGCAGTCATTTTAAAGTTGTAATTTTAAAGCAGTAATTTTAAAACTCTTTTAATGCTAAAAAACCTTATGTTTAACATAAGTTTTTAATATACATAAGTTTTCTAGAAAAAAAAGAAGCTGTACAATTAAAATTAAATTTCTCAAAGACTAACTAATTTTAAAATTTTCTATAATAGCTATTTCCAAGCTCTTTTAATGCCAAACATTATGATGTTAAGCAAAAGTATTTAAAATACATAGGGTTACTAAAAAAAAAGAAGTTTTTTGTACCCAAAAACTTTAATGCTCGAAAATTAACAATTTCTAAAATATTACAAAATTATCATTTTAAAGCTCTCTTAATGCTCTACAACCATATTTAAAACTTAAGTAATTAAAACTTATAGGTTCGCTAAAAAAAGAAGGATTCTGTACAGAGAAACTTTAATTACTGGAACACAAGCCAGTTTTGTAATGTTTTAATATTGCTATTAAAATGCTCTTTCAATGCTCTAAAATCTTATGCTAATCTTAAGTATTTAAATTTTATAGGTTTACTAAAATAAAAAAAGAAGGAGCTGTACACATAAACTTTCATTTCTCAAAGACTAACTCTTTTTAAAAGGTTTTAAAATAATTATTTTAGAGCTCTTTTAATGCCCATTAACATGTTGTTAAGCAAAAGTATTTACAAAACATTGGGTGTCCAAAAAAAAGAAGTACTTTGTACAAAAAAACATTCATAACTCAAAAACTAAGAAATTCTAAAATGTTATATCATTGTCATTTTAAAGCACTTTTAATGCTGTAAAACCTTATTTAAATCTTAAGTATTTAAAATATATAAGGTTTTTAAAAAATAATAAGGAATCTGTACACAAGAACTTTAATTACTCGAAAACAAACAAATTTTAAAATAATTTTACGCAGCAATTTTAAAGTTGTAATCTTAAAGCCGTAATTTTAAACCTCTTTTAATGCTAAAAAATTTTATGTTTAACATAAGTTTTTAATATACATAAGTATTGTAGAAAAAAAAAAGTAGCTGTACTAATAAACTTTAATTTCTCAAAGACTAACTTTTTTTAAAAGGTTTTAAAATAATTATTTTAAAGCTCTTTTAATGCCCATCTACATGATGTTAAGCAAAAGTATTTAAAATACATTGGGTGTCCAAAAAAAAAGTAGTACTTTGTACCCAAAAACTTTAATGACTCGAAAATAAACAAATACTAAAATGTTATAACATGGTCATTTTAAAGTTCTTTTAATGCTGTACAACCTGATTTAAATCTTAAGTATTTAAAATACATAGGGTGAATAAAAAAAAAAAGAAAGAAGCTGTACACATAAACTTTAATTACTAAAAAACAAGCAACTTTTAAAATGTTTTAAAATAGCTATTTTAAAGCTCTTTTAATGCCTAACAACATGATGTTAAGTAAAAGTAAGTAAATACAAAGGGTGTATAAAAAAAATAAAGTACTTTGTGAACAGAAACTTTATTAACTCGAAAACTAACAAATACATAAATATTATAATATGGTCATTTTAATGCTCTTTTAAAGGTCTACAACCAGATTTAAAACTTAAGTATTTAAAATATATAGGGTTTTTTAAAAAAAGAAAGATTCTAGACACAGAAACTTCAATTACTGGAAAAAAAGCAATTTTTGTAATGTTTTAATATTGCCATTAAAATGCTCTTTAAATGCTCTAAAATCTTATGCTAATCTTAAGTATTTAAAACTTATAGGTTTACTAAAAAAAAAAAAGGAGCTGTATACATAATTTTTCATTTCTCAAAGACTAACTTTTTTTAAAAATGTTTTAAAATAATTATTTTAAAGCTCTTTTAATACCTATCAACATGATTTTAAGCAAAAGTACTTAAAATACAAAGAGTGTTGAAAAAAAGTAGTACTTTGTATAGAAAAACTTTAAAAACTCGAAAAATAATAAATTCTAAAATGTTATAACATGGTCATTTTAAAGCTCTTTTAATGCTGTACAACCTGACCTAAAACACATGTATTTAAAATATATAGGGTTTTTTTTAAAAAAAAGAAGGGATATATACACAAAAACTTCAAGTACTCGAAAACTAACAATTTTTAAAATAATTTAACACAGTCATTTTAAAGTTGTCATTTTAAAGCAGTAATTTTAAAGCTCTTTTAATGCTAAACAACCTTATGCTGAACATAAGTTTTTACTATACATAAGTTTTCTAGAAAAAAAAAAAGCTGTACAATTAAACTGTAATTTCTCAAAGACTAACTAATTTTAAAATTTTTTAAAATAGCTATTTTAAAGCTCATTTAATGCCAAACAACATGATGTTAAGAAATAGTATTTAAAATACATAACGTGTCTAAAAAAAAGTAGTACTTTGGATTCATAAACATTAATAACTCGAAAACAAAGAAATTCTAAAATGTTATATCATGGTAATTTTAAAGTTCTTTTAATGCTGTACAACCTGATTCAAATCTTAAGTATTTTAAATACATTGGGTAACTAAAAAAAAAGAAGTACATTGTACTAAAAAACTTTGATGACTCGAAAATTAACAAATTCTAAAATGTTATAACATGGTCATTTTAAAGCTCTTTTAATGCTCTACAAACAGCTTTAAAACTAAAGTATTTAAAATATATAGGCTCTCTAAAAAAAAGAAGGATTCTGTACGCAGAAGCCTCAATTGCTGGAAAATAAGCAATTCTTGTAGTGTTTTAATATTGCCATTAAAATGCTTTTTAAAAGCTCCAAAAACTTCTACTAATCTTAAGTATTTAAAACTTATAGGTTTACTAAAAAAGAAATGAAAGGAGCAGTACACATTAACTTTCATTTCTCAAAGACTAACTCTTTTTAAAAGGTCTTAAAATAATTACTTTAAAGCTCATTTAATGCCCATCAACATGATGATAAGCAATAGTTTTTAAAATAAATAGGGTGTCCAAAAAAAAAGTAGTACTTTGTACCCAAAAACGTTAATAACTCGAAAATTAACAAATTCTAAAATGTTATAACATGGTCATTTTAAAGCTTTTTTATTGGTCTACAACCAGATTTAAAACTTAAGACATTAAAACTTATAGGTTTTCTAAAAAAAGGAAAGATTCTATACACAGAAACTTCAATTACTGGAAAACAAGCAATTTTTGTAATGTATTAATATTGCCAATAAAACTCTCTTTAAATGCTCTAAAATCTTATGCTAATCTTAAGTATTTAAAACTTATAGGTTTACTAAAAAAAAAAAGGTGCAGTACACATAAACTTTCATTTCTCAAAGACTAACTCTTTTTAAAAGGTTTTAAAATAATTATTTTAGAGCTCTTTTAATGCCCATCAACATGTTGTTAAGCAAAAGTATTTAAAATACATAGGGTGCCAAAAAAAAAAAGTAGTACTTTGTACCCAAAAACGTTAATGACTCGAAAATTAACAAATTCTAAAATGGTATAGCATTGTCATTTTAAAGCTCTTTTAATGCTCTACAACCAGATTTAAAACTTAAGACATTAAAACTTATAGGTTCTCTAAAAAAAGGAAAGATTCTGTACACAGAAACTTCAATTACTGGAAAACAAGCAATTTTTGTAATGTATTAATATTGACATTAAAACTCTCTTTAAATGCTCTAAAATCTTATGCTAATCTTAAGTATTTAAAACTTATAGGTTTACTAAAAAAAAAAGGTGCAGTACACTTAAACTTTCATTTCTCAAAGACTAACTCTTTTTAAAAGGTTTTTAAATAATTATTTTAAAGCTCTTTTAATGCCCATTAACATGATGTTAGGCAAAAGTATTTAAAATACATATTGTGTCCAAAAAAAAGTAGTATTTTGTATAGATAAGCTTTAATAACTCGAAAAATAATAAATTCTAAAATGTTATAACATGGTCATTTTAAAGCTCTTTTAATGCTGTACAACAAGACTTCAAACTTAAGTATTTAAAATATATAGGGTTTTTAAAAAAAAATAAGAAATCTGTACACAAAAACTTTAATTACTCGAAAACAAACAAATTTTAATATAATTTAACGCAGTCATTTTAAAGTTGTAATTTTAAAGCAGTAATTTTAAAACTCTTTTAATGCTAAAAAACCTTATGTTTAACATAAGTTTTTAATATACATAAGTTTTCTAGAAAAAAAAAGAAGCTGTACAATTAAAATTAAATTTCTCAAAGACTAACTAATTTTAAAATTTTCTATAATAGCTATTTCCAAGCTCTTTTAATGCCAAACATTATGATGTTAAGCAAAAGTATTTAAAATACATAGGGTTACTAAAAAAAAAGAAGTTTTTTGTACCCAAAAACTTTAATGCTCGAAATTAACAATTTCTAAAATATTACAAAATTATCATTTTAAAGCTCTTTTAATGCTCTACAACCATATTAAAACTTAAGTAATTAAACTTATAGGTCGCTAAAAAAAAAGAAGGATTCTGTACAGAGAAACTTTAATTACTGGAACACAAGCCAGTTTTGTAATGTTTTAATATTGCTATTAAAATGCTCTTTCAATGCTCTAAATCTTATGCTAATCTTAAGTATTTAAATTTTATAGGTTTACTAAATAAAAAAGAAGGAGCTGTACACATAAACTTTCATTTCTCAAAGACTAACTCTTTTTAAAGGTTTTAAAATAATTATTTTAGAGCTCTTTTAATGCCCATTAACATGTTGTTAAGCAAAAGTATTTACAACACATTGGGTGTCCAAAAAAAAGAAGTACTTTGTACAAAAAAACATTCATAACTAAAAACTAAGAAGAAATTCTAAAATGTTATATCATTGTCATTTTAAAGCACTTTAATGCTGTAAAACCTTATTTAAATCTTAAGTATTTAAAATATATAAGGTTTTTAAAAAATAATAAGGAATCTG
Organism: Polistes metricus; assembly: GCA_010416925.1. NCBI lineage: Eukaryota > Metazoa > Arthropoda > Insecta > Hymenoptera > Vespidae > Polistes > Polistes metricus. Next base: position 1,359,801 of record QUOH01000039.1, on the reverse strand, counting down.
TACACAAGAACTTTAATTACTCGAAAACAAACATTTTAAATAATTTTACGCAGCAGCAATTTTAAAGTTGTAATCTTAAAGCCGTAATTTAAACCTCTTTTAATGCTAAAAATTTTTATGTTTAACATAAGTTTTAATATACATAAGTATTGTAGAAAAAAAAAAGTAGCTGTACTAATAAACTTTAATTTCTCAAAGACTAACTTTTTTTAAAAGGTTTTAAAATAATTATTTTAAAGCTCTTTTAATGCCATCTACATGATGTTAAGCAAAAGTATTTTAAAATACATTGGGTGTCCAAAAAAAAGTAGTACTTTGTACCCAAAAACTTTAATGACTCGAAAATAACAAATACTAAAATGTTTATAACATGGTCATTTAAAGTTCTTTTAATGCTGTACAACCTGATTTAAATCTTAAGTATTTAAAATACATAGGGTGAATAAAAAAAAAAGAAAGAAGCTGTACACATAAACTTTAATTACTAAAAAAACAAGCAACTTTTAAAATGTTTTAAAATAGCTATTTTAAAGCTCTTTTAATGCCTAACAACATGATGTTAAGTAAAGTAAGTAATACAAAGGTGTATAAAAAAAGTAAAGTACTTTGTGAACAGAAAACTTTATTAACTCGAAAACTAACAAATACATAATATTATAATATTGTCATTTTAATGCTCTTTTAAGGTCTACAACAGATTTAAAACTAAGTATTTAAAATATATAGGGTTTTAAAAAAAAAAAAGATTCTAGACACAGAAACTTCAATTACTGGAAAACAAGCAATTTTGTAATGTTTAATATTGCCATTAAAATGCTCTTTAAATGCTCTAAAATCTTATGCTAATCTTAAGTATTTAAAACTTATAGGTTTACTAAAAAAAAAAAGGAGCTGTATACATAATTTTTCATTTCTCAAAGACTACTTTTTTAAAAATGTTTTAAAATAATTATTTTAAAGCTCTTTTAATACCTATCAACATGATTTTAAGCAAAAGTACTTAAAATACAAAGAGTGTTGAAAAAAAAAGTAGTACTTTGTATAGAAAAACTTAAAAACTCGAAAAATAATAAATTCTAAATGTTATAACATGGTCATTTTAAAGCTCTTTTAATGCTGTACAACCTGACCTAAAAACACATGTATTTAAAATATATAGGGTTTTTTTAAAAAAAAGAAGGGATATATACACAAAAACTTCAGTACTCGAAAACTAACAATTTTTAAAATAATTTAACACAGTCATTTTAAAGTTGTCATTTTAAAAGCAGTAATTTTAATTTTAAAGCTCTTTTAATGCTAAAACAACCTTATGCGAACATAAGTTTTTACTATACATAAGTTTTCTAGAAAAAAAAGAAGCTGTACAATTAAACTTTAATTTCTCAAGACTAACTAATTTTAAAATTTTTAAAATAGCTATTTAAAGCTCATTTAATGCCAAACAACATGATTAAGAAATAGTATTTAAAATACATAACGTGTCTAAAAAAAAGTAGTACTTTGGATTCAAAACATTAATAACTCGAAACAAAGAAATTCTAAAATGTTATATCATGGTAATTTAAAAGTTCTTTTAATGCTGTACACAACCTGATTCAAATCTTAAGTATTTTAAATACATTGGGTAACTAAAAAAAAAAGAAGTACATTGTACTAAAAAACTTTGATGACTCGAAAATTAACAAATTCTAAAATGTTATAACATGGTCATTTTAAAGCTCTTTTAATGCTCTACAAACAGCTTTAAAACTAAAGTATTTAAAATATATAGGCTCTCTAAAAAAAAGAAGGATTCTGTACGCAGAAGCCTCAATTGCTGGGAAAATAAGCAATTCTTGTAGTGTTTTAATATTGCCATTAAAAGCTTTTTAAAAGCTCCAAAAACTTCTACTAATCTTAAGTATTTAAAACTTATAGGTTACTAAAAAAGAAATGAAAGGAGCGAGTACACATTAACTTTCATTTCTCAAAAGACTAACTCTTTTTTAAAAGGTCTTAAAATAATTACTTTAAAGCTCATTTAATGCCCATCAACATGATGATAAGCAATAGTTTTTAAAATAAATAGGGTGTCAAAAAAAAGTAGTACTTTGTACCCAAAAACGTTAATAACTCGAAAATTAACAAATTCTAAAATGTTATAACATGGTCATTTTAAAGCTTTTTTATTGGTCTACAACCAGATTTAAAACTTAAGACATTAAAACTTATAGGTTTTCTAAAAAAGGAAAGATTCTGTACACAGAAACTTCCATTACTGGAAAACAAGCAATTTTGTAATGTTAATATTGCCAATAAAACTCTCTTTAAATGCTCTAAAATCTTAGCTAATCTTAAGTATTTAAAACTTATAGGTTTACTAAAAAAAAAAAGGGTGCAGTACACATAAACTTTCATTTCTCAAAGACTAACTCTTTAAAAGGTTTTAAAATAATTATTTTAGAGCTCTTTTAATGCCCATCAACATGTTGTTGTTAAGCAAAAGTATTTAAAATACATAGGGTGCAAAAAAAAAAAAGTAGTACTTTGTACCCAAAAACTTTAATGACTCGAAATTAACAAATTCTAAAATGGTATAGCATTGTCATTTAAAGCTCTTTAATGCTCTACAACCAGATTAAAACTTAAGACATTTAAAACTTATAGGTTCTCTAAAAAA
>QUOH01000039.1:1314019-1353736 GCA_010416925.1 Polistes metricus | reverse complement strand
GAAAACAAGCAAATTTTTAATAATGTTTCAATATTGTTATTATAAGGCTGTTTAAATGCTCTAAAAACTTATGCTTAACTTAAAGTATTTAAACTTATAGGTTTTTTTTTTTTAAAAAAAAGTGGCTGTACATATAATCTATAATTTCTCAAAGACTAACTTATTTCAAAATGTTTTAGAATAGCCATTTTAAGCTCTATAAATGCAAAACAACAACATGATGTTAAGCAAAAGTATTTAAAATACACAGGGTGTCAAAAAAAAATGAAGAACTTTGTACACAAAAACTTTAAGAACTCGAAAACTAAATAATTCTAAAATGTTATTACATGGTCACTTAAAAGCTATTTAATGCTCTACAACCTAATTTTAAACTAAAGTAATAAAATATATATGGTTTCAAAAAAAAAGAATAGTCTGTACACAAAAACTTTAATTACTCGTTAAAAATGGAATTTTAAAATGATTTAATATTTTCAATTTTTAGCCTTGTAAATGCTATAAAATCTTATGCTAAACTTAGGTATTTAAAACCTACAGGTTTTCTAAAAAAAAAAAGAAAGAAGCTGTAAAACATAAACTATAATTTCTCAAAGTCTAACTTATTTCAAAATGTTTTAAAATAGCTATTTTAATTCTTTAATAATGTCCAACATGATGTCAAGCAAAAGTATTTAAAATACATAGGATGTCTAAAAAAAGAAGTACTTTGTACACAAAAACTTTAATAACTCGAAAACTAGAAAATCTAAATGCTATAACATGGTCTTTTTAAAGCTTTTGAAAGCTTTACAACTTGTTTTAAAACTTTGGTATTTAAAATATATAAGGTTTTTAAAAAAAAAAGAAGGAATCTGTACACATAAACTTCAATTATTTTAAAACAAGAAAATTTTAAAATGTTTTAATATTGTCTTTTTAAAGCTCCTTAAATGCTCTAAAATCTTATACTAAAACTTAAGTACATTAAACATATAGGTTTCCTAAAAAAATAGAAAAAAATCTGTAAACATAAGCTTTAATTTTTCTAAGACTAACTTATTTTGACATGTTTTAAATAGCGATTTTAATGCTCTTTTTATGCCCAAAAACATGATGTTAAGCAAAAATATTTAAAATACAAAGGTTGTCTAAAAAAAACGAAATACTTTGTACACAAAAACTTTAATAACTCGAAAACTAAATAATTCTAAAATATTATAACATGGTCTATTTTAAAGCTCTTTTAATGCTCTACAACCTATTTTTAACCTTAGGTATTTAAAATATATAGGGTTTTTTAAAAAAAAGAAAGTATCTGTACACATAAAACTTCAATTATTTTAAAACAAGAAAATTTTAAAATGTTTTAATATTGTCTTTTTAAAGCTTATTAAATGCTCTAAAATCTTATGCTAAACTTAAGTACATTAAACATATAGGTTTCCTAAAAAAATAGAAAAAATCTGTAAGCATAAACTTTAATTTCTCAAAGACTAACTTATTTCAAAATGTTTTAAATTAACCATTTTATTGCTTTTTTAAAGCCCAACAACATTATTTTAAGAAAAAGTACCTAAAATACATAGGGGTTCTAAAAAAAAGAAGTACTTTGTACACAAAAACTTTCACAACTCTAAAACTAACAAATTTCAAAAATGTTATAACATGGACATTTTAAAGCTCTTTTATTGCTCTACAACCTAATTTAGAACTAAAGTATTTAAAATATATAGGGTTTTTTAAAATAAAGAAAGAATCTTTACACCTAAACTTCAATTACTAGAAAACAAGCAAATTTTATAATGTTTCAATATTGTTATTATAAGGCTGTTTAAATGCTCTAAAAACTTATGCTTAACTAAAGTATTTTAAACTTATAGGTTTTTTTTTTTTAAAAAAAGTGGCTGTGTACATATAATCTATAATTTCTCAAAGACTAACTTATTTCAAAATGTTTTAGAATAGCCATTTTTAAGCTCTATAAATGCAAAAACAACATGATGTTAAGCAAAAGTATTTAAAATACACAGGGTGTCAAAAAAAAATGAAGAACTTTGTACACAAAAAACTTTAAGAACTCGAAAACTAAATAATTCTAAAATGTTATTACATGGTCACTTAAAAGCTATTTAATGCTCTACAACCTAATTTTAAACTAAAGTAATAAAAATATATATGGTTTCAAAAAAAAAGAATAGTCTGTACACAAAAACTTTAATTACTCGTAAAAATGGAATTTTTAAAATGATTTAATATTTTCAATTTTTAGCCTTGTAAATGCTATAAAATCTTATGCTAAACTTAGGTATTTAAAACCTACAGGTTTTCTAAAAAAAAAAGAAAGAAGCTGTAAACATAAACTATAATTTCTCAAAGTCTAACTTATTTCAAAATGTTTTAAAATAGCTATTTTAATTCTTTAATAATGTCCAACAACATGATGTCAAGCAAAAGTATTTAAAATACATAGGATGTCTAAAAAAAAGAAGTACTTTGTACACAAAAACTTTAATAACTCGAAAACTAGAAAAATCTAACATGCTATAACATGGTCTTTTTAAAGCTTTTTGAAAGCTTTACAACTTGTTTTAAAACTTTGGTATTTAAAATATATAAGGTTTTTTAAAAAAAAGAAGGAATCTGTACACATAAACTTCAATTATTTTAAAACAAGAAAATTTTAAAATGTTTTAATATTGTCTTTTTAAAGCTCCTTAAATGCTCTAAAATCTTATACTAAACTTAAGTACATTAAACATATAGGTTTCCTAAAAAAATAGAAAAAATCTGTAAACATAAGCTTTAATTTTTCTAAGACTAACTTATTTTGACATGTTTTAATATAGCGATTTTAATGCTCTTTTTATGCCCAAAAACATGATGTTAAGCAAAAATATTTAAAATACAAAGGTTGTCTAAAAAAACGAAATACTTTGTACACAAAAACTTTAATAACTCGAAAACTAAATAATTCTAAAATATTATAACATGGTCTATTTAAAGCTCTTTTAATGCTCTACAACCTATTTTTAACCTTAGGTATTTAAAATATATAGGGTTTTTTAAAAAAAAGAAAGTATCTGTACACATAAACTTCAATTATTTTAAAACAAGAAAATTTTAAAATGTTTTAATATTGTCTTTTTAAAGCTTATTAAATGCTCTAAAATCTTATGCTAAACTTAAGTACATTAAACATATAGGTTTCCTAAAAAAATAGAAAAAATCTGTAAGCATAAACTTTAATTTCTCAAAGACTAACTTATTTCAAAATGTTTTAAATTAACCATTTTATTGCTTTTTTAAAGCCCAACAACATTATTTTAAGAAAAAGTACCTAAAATACATAGGGGTTCTAAAAAAAAAGAAGTACTTTGTACACAAAAACTTTCACAACTCTAAAACTAACAAATTTCAAAAATGTTATAACATGGACATTTTAAAGCTCTTTTATTGCTCTACAACCTAATTTAGAACTAAAGTATTTAAAATATATAGGGTTTTTTAAAATAAAGAAAGAATCTTTACACCTAAACTTCAATTACTAGAAAACAAGCAAATTTTATAATGTTTCAATATTGTTATTATAAGGCTGTTTAAATGCTCTAAAAACTTATGCTTAACTAAAGTATTTTAAACTTATAGGTTTTTTTTTTTTTAAAAAAAGTGGCTGTACATATAATCTATAATTTCTCAAAGACTAACTTATTTCAAAATGTTTTAGAATAGCCATTTTTAAGCTCTATAAATGCAAAAACAACATGATGTTAAGCAAAAGTATTTAAAATACACAGGGTGTCAAAAAAAAATGAAGAACTTTGTACACAAAAACTTTAAGAACTCGAAAACTAAATAATTCTAAAATGTTATTACATGGTCACTTAAAAGCTATTTAATGCTCTACAACCTAATTTTAAACTAAAGTAATAAAAATATATATGGTTTCAAAAAAAAAGAATAGTCTGTACACAAAAACTTTAATTACTCGTAAAAATGGAATTTTTAAAATGATTTAATATTTTCAATTTTTAGCCTTGTAAATGCTATAAAATCTTATGCTAAACTTAGGTATTTAAAACCTACAGGTTTTCTAAAAAAAAAAGAAAGAAGCTGTAAACATAAACTATAATTTCTCAAAGTCTAACTTATTTCAAAATGTTTTAAAATAGCTATTTTAATTCTTTAATAATGTCCAACAACATGATGTCAAGCAAAAGTATTTAAAATACATAGGATGTCTAAAAAAAGAAGTACTTTGTACACAAAAACTTTAATAACTCGAAAACTAGAAAAATCTAACATGCTATAACATGGTCTTTTTAAAGCTTTTTGAAAGCTTTACAACTTGTTTTAAAACTTTGGTATTTAAAATATATAAGGTTTTTTAAAAAAAAAGAAGGAATCTGTACACATAAACTTCAATTATTTTAAAACAAGAAAATTTTAAAATGTTTTAATATTGTCTTTTTAAAGCTCCTTAAATGCTCTAAAATCTTATACTAAACTTAAGTACATTAAACATATAGGTTTCCTAAAAAAATAGAAAAAATCTGTAAACATAAGCTTTAATTTTTCTAAGACTAACTTATTTTGACATGTTTTAATATAGCGATTTTAATGCTCTTTTTATGCCCAAAAACATGATGTTAAGCAAAAATATTTAAAATACAAAGGTTGTCTAAAAAAACGAAATACTTTGTACACAAAAACTTTAATAACTCGAAAACTAAATAATTCTAAAATATTATAACATGGTCTATTTAAAGCTCTTTTAATGCTCTACAACCTATTTTTAACCTTAGGTATTTAAAATATATAGGGTTTTTTAAAAAAAAGAAAGTATCTGTACACATAAACTTCAATTATTTTAAAACAAGAAAATTTTAAAATGTTTTAATATTGTCTTTTTAAAGCTTATTAAATGCTCTAAAATCTTATGCTAAACTTAAGTACATTAAACATATAGGTTTCCTAAAAAAATAGAAAAAATCTGTAAGCATAAACTTTAATTTCTCAAAGACTAACTTATTTCAAAATGTTTTAAATTAACCATTTTATTGCTTTTTTAAAGCCCAACAACATTATTTTAAGAAAAAGTACCTAAAATACATAGGGGTTCTAAAAAAAAAGAAGTACTTTGTACACAAAAACTTTCACAACTCTAAAACTAACAAATTTCAAAAATGTTATAACATGGACATTTTAAAGCTCTTTTATTGCTCTACAACCTAATTTAGAACTAAAGTATTTAAAATATATAGGGTTTTTTAAAATAAAGAAAGAATCTTTACACCTAAACTTCAATTACTAGAAAACAAGCAAATTTTATAATGTTTCAATATTGTTATTATAAGGCTGTTTAAATGCTCTAAAAACTTATGCTTAACTAAAGTATTTTAAACTTATAGGTTTTTTTTTTTTTAAAAAAAGTGGCTGTACATATAATCTATAATTTCTCAAAGACTAACTTATTTCAAAATGTTTTAGAATAGCCATTTTTAAGCTCTATAAATGCAAAAACAACATGATGTTAAGCAAAAGTATTTAAAATACACAGGGTGTCAAAAAAAAATGAAGAACTTTGTACACAAAAACTTTAAGAACTCGAAAACTAAATAATTCTAAAATGTTATTACATGGTCACTTAAAAGCTATTTAATGCTCTACAACCTAATTTTAAACTAAAGTAATAAAAATATATATGGTTTCAAAAAAAAAGAATAGTCTGTACACAAAAACTTTAATTACTCGTAAAAATGGAATTTTTAAAATGATTTAATATTTTCAATTTTTAGCCTTGTAAATGCTATAAAATCTTATGCTAAACTTAGGTATTTAAAACCTACAGGTTTTCTAAAAAAAAAAGAAAGAAGCTGTAAACATAAACTATAATTTCTCAAAGTCTAACTTATTTCAAAATGTTTTAAAATAGCTATTTTAATTCTTTAATAATGTCCAACAACATGATGTCAAGCAAAAGTATTTAAAATACATAGGATGTCTAAAAAAAAGAAGTACTTTGTACACAAAAACTTTAATAACTCGAAAACTAGAAAAATCTAACATGCTATAACATGGTCTTTTTAAAGCTTTTTGAAAGCTTTACAACTTGTTTTAAAACTTTGGTATTTAAAATATATAAGGTTTTTTAAAAAAAAAGAAGGAATCTGTACACATAAACTTCAATTATTTTAAAACAAGAAAATTTTAAAATGTTTTAATATTGTCTTTTTAAAGCTCCTTAAATGCTCTAAAATCTTATACTAAACTTAAGTACATTAAACATATAGGTTTCCTAAAAAAATAGAAAAAATCTGTAAACATAAGCTTTAATTTTTCTAAGACTAACTTATTTTGACATGTTTTAATATAGCGATTTTAATGCTCTTTTTATGCCCAAAAACATGATGTTAAGCAAAAATATTTAAAATACAAAGGTTGTCTAAAAAAACGAAATACTTTGTACACAAAAACTTTAATAACTCGAAAACTAAATAATTCTAAAATATTATAACATGGTCTATTTAAAGCTCTTTTAATGCTCTACAACCTATTTTTAACCTTAGGTATTTAAAATATATAGGGTTTTTTAAAAAAAAGAAAGTATCTGTACACATAAACTTCAATTATTTTAAAACAAGAAAATTTTAAAATGTTTTAATATTGTCTTTTTAAAGCTTATTAAATGCTCTAAAATCTTATGCTAAACTTAAGTACATTAAACATATAGGTTTCCTAAAAAAATAGAAAAAATCTGTAAGCATAAACTTTAATTTCTCAAAGACTAACTTATTTCAAAATGTTTTAAATTAACCATTTTATTGCTTTTTTAAAGCCCAACAACATTATTTTAAGAAAAAGTACCTAAAATACATAGGGGTTCTAAAAAAAAAGAAGTACTTTGTACACAAAAACTTTCACAACTCTAAAACTAACAAATTTCAAAAATGTTATAACATGGACATTTTAAAGCTCTTTTATTGCTCTACAACCTAATTTAGAACTAAAGTATTTAAAATATATAGGGTTTTTTAAAATAAAGAAAGAATCTTTACACCTAAACTTCAATTACTAGAAAACAAGCAAATTTTATAATGTTTCAATATTGTTATTATAAGGCTGTTTAAATGCTCTAAAAACTTATGCTTAACTAAAGTATTTTAAACTTATAGGTTTTTTTTTTTTTAAAAAAAGTGGCTGTACATATAATCTATAATTTCTCAAAGACTAACTTATTTCAAAATGTTTTAGAATAGCCATTTTTAAGCTCTATAAATGCAAAAACAACATGATGTTAAGCAAAAGTATTTAAAATACACAGGGTGTCAAAAAAAAATGAAGAACTTTGTACACAAAAACTTTAAGAACTCGAAAACTAAATAATTCTAAAATGTTATTACATGGTCACTTAAAAGCTATTTAATGCTCTACAACCTAATTTTAAACTAAAGTAATAAAAATATATATGGTTTCAAAAAAAAAGAATAGTCTGTACACAAAAACTTTAATTACTCGTAAAAATGGAATTTTTAAAATGATTTAATATTTTCAATTTTTAGCCTTGTAAATGCTATAAAATCTTATGCTAAACTTAGGTATTTAAAACCTACAGGTTTTCTAAAAAAAAAGAAAGAAGCTGTAAACATAAACTATAATTTCTCAAAGTCTAACTTATTTCAAAATGTTTTAAAATAGCTATTTTAATTCTTTAATAATGTCCAACAACATGATGTCAAGCAAAAGTATTTAAAATACATAGGATGTCTAAAAAAAAGAAGTACTTTGTACACAAAAACTTTAATAACTCGAAAACTAGAAAAATCTAACATGCTATAACATGGTCTTTTTAAAGCTTTTTGAAAGCTTTACAACTTGTTTTAAAACTTTGGTATTTAAAATATATAAGGTTTTTTAAAAAAAAAGAAGGAATCTGTACACATAAACTTCAATTATTTTAAAACAAGAAAATTTTAAAATGTTTTAATATTGTCTTTTTAAAGCTCCTTAAATGCTCTAAAATCTTATACTAAACTTAAGTACATTAAACATATAGGTTTCCTAAAAAAATAGAAAAAATCTGTAAACATAAGCTTTAATTTTTCTAAGACTAACTTATTTTGACATGTTTTAATATAGCGATTTTAATGCTCTTTTTATGCCCAAAACATGATGTTAAGCAAAAATATTTAAAATACAAAGGTTGTCTAAAAAAACGAAATACTTTGTACACAAAAACTTTAATAACTCGAAAACTAAATAATTCTAAAATATTATAACATGGTCTATTTAAAGCTCTTTTAATGCTCTACAACCTATTTTTAACCTTAGGTATTTAAAATATATAGGGTTTTTTAAAAAAAAGAAAGTATCTGTACACATAAACTTCAATTATTTTAAAACAAGAAAATTTTAAAATGTTTTAATATTGTCTTTTTAAAGCTTATTAAATGCTCTAAAATCTTATGCTAAACTTAAGTACATTAAACATATAGGTTTCCTAAAAAAATAGAAAAAATCTGTAAGCATAAACTTTAATTTCTCAAAGACTAACTTATTTCAAAATGTTTTAAATTAACCATTTTATTGCTTTTTTAAAGCCCAACAACATTATTTTAAGAAAAAGTACCTAAAATACATAGGGGTTCTAAAAAAAAAGAAGTACTTTGTACACAAAAACTTTCACAACTCTAAAACTAACAAATTTCAAAAATGTTATAACATGGACATTTTAAAGCTCTTTTATTGCTCTACAACCTAATTTAGAACTAAAGTATTTAAAATATATAGGGTTTTTTAAAATAAAGAAAGAATCTTTACACCTAAACTTCAATTACTAGAAAACAAGCAAATTTTATAATGTTTCAATATTGTTATTATAAGGCTGTTTAAATGCTCTAAAAACTTATGCTTAACTAAAGTATTTTAAACTTATAGGTTTTTTTTTTTTTAAAAAAAGTGGCTGTACATATAATCTATAATTTCTCAAAGACTAACTTATTTCAAAATGTTTTAGAATAGCCATTTTTAAGCTCTATAAATGCAAAAACAACATGATGTTAAGCAAAAGTATTTAAAATACACAGGGTGTCAAAAAAAAATGAAGAACTTTGTACACAAAAACTTTAAGAACTCGAAAACTAAATAATTCTAAAATGTTATTACATGGTCACTTAAAAGCTATTTAATGCTCTACAACCTAATTTTAAACTAAAGTAATAAAAATATATATGGTTTCAAAAAAAAAGAATAGTCTGTACACAAAAACTTTAATTACTCGTAAAAATGGAATTTTTAAAATGATTTAATATTTTCAATTTTTAGCCTTGTAAATGCTATAAAATCTTATGCTAAACTTAGGTATTTAAAACCTACAGGTTTTCTAAAAAAAAAGAAAGAAGCTGTAAACATAAACTATAATTTCTCAAAGTCTAACTTATTTCAAAATGTTTTAAAATAGCTATTTTAATTCTTTAATAATGTCCAACAACATGATGTCAAGCAAAAGTATTTAAAATACATAGGATGTCTAAAAAAAAGAAGTACTTTGTACACAAAAACTTTAATAACTCGAAAACTAGAAAAATCTAACATGCTATAACATGGTCTTTTTAAAGCTTTTTGAAAGCTTTACAACTTGTTTTAAAACTTTGGTATTTAAAATATATAAGGTTTTTTAAAAAAAAAGAAGGAATCTGTACACATAAACTTCAATTATTTTAAAACAAGAAAATTTTAAAATGTTTTAATATTGTCTTTTTAAAGCTCCTTAAATGCTCTAAAATCTTATACTAAACTTAAGTACATTAAACATATAGGTTTCCTAAAAAAATAGAAAAAATCTGTAAACATAAGCTTTAATTTTTCTAAGACTAACTTATTTTGACATGTTTTAATATAGCGATTTTAATGCTCTTTTTATGCCCAAAAACATGATGTTAAGCAAAAATATTTAAAATACAAAGGTTGTCTAAAAAAACGAAATACTTTGTACACAAAAACTTTAATAACTCGAAAACTAAATAATTCTAAAATATTATAACATGGTCTATTTAAAGCTCTTTTAATGCTCTACAACCTATTTTTAACCTTAGGTATTTAAAATATATAGGGTTTTTTAAAAAAAAGAAAGTATCTGTACACATAAACTTCAATTATTTTAAAACAAGAAAATTTTAAAATGTTTTAATATTGTCTTTTTAAAGCTTATTAAATGCTCTAAAATCTTATGCTAAACTTAAGTACATTAAACATATAGGTTTCCTAAAAAAATAGAAAAAATCTGTAAGCATAAACTTTAATTTCTCAAAGACTAACTTATTTCAAAATGTTTTAAATTAACCATTTTATTGCTTTTTTAAAGCCCAACAACATTATTTTAAGAAAAAGTACCTAAAATACATAGGGGTTCTAAAAAAAAAGAAGTACTTTGTACACAAAAACTTTCACAACTCTAAAACTAACAAATTTCAAAAATGTTATAACATGGACATTTTAAAGCTCTTTTATTGCTCTACAACCTAATTTAGAACTAAAGTATTTAAAATATATAGGGTTTTTTAAAATAAAGAAAGAATCTTTACACCTAAACTTCAATTACTAGAAAACAAGCAAATTTTATAATGTTTCAATATTGTTATTATAAGGCTGTTTAAATGCTCTAAAAACTTATGCTTAACTAAAGTATTTTAAACTTATAGGTTTTTTTTTTTTAAAAAAAGTGGCTGTACATATAAACTATAATTTCTCAAAGACTAACTTATTTTAAAATGTTTTAGAATAGCCATTTTTAAGCTCTATAAATGCAAAAACAACATGATGTTAAGCAAAAGTATTTAAAATACACAGGGTGTCAAAAAAAAATGAAGAACTTTGTACACAAAAACTTTAAGAACTCAAAAACTAAATAATTCTAAAATGTTATTACATGGTCACTTAAAAGCTATTTAATGCTCTACAACCTAATTTTAAACTAAAGTAATAAAAATATATATGGTTTCAAAAAAAAAGAATAGTCTGTACACAAAAACTTTAATTACTCGTAAAAATTAATTTTTAAAATGATTTAATATTTTTAATTTTTAGCCTTTTAAATGCTATAAAATCTTATGCTAAACTTAGGTATTTAAAACCTACAGGTTTTCTAAAAAAAAAAGAAAGAAGCTGTAAACATAAACTATAATTTCTCAAAGTCTAACTTATTTCAAAATGTTTTAAAATAGCTATTTTAATTCTTTAATAATGTCCAACAACATGATGTCAAGCAAAAGTATTTAAAATACATAGGATGTCTAAAAAAAAGAAGTACTTTGTACACAAAAACTTTAATAACTCGAAAACTAGAAAAATCTAACATGCTATAACATGGTCTTTTTAAAGCTTTTTGAAAGCTTTACAACTTGTTTTAAAACTTTGGTATTTAAAATATATAAGGTTTTTTAAAAAAAAAGAAGGAATCTGTACACATAAACTTCAATTATTTTAAAACAAGAAAATTTTAAAATGTTTTAATATTGTCTTTTTAAAGCTCCTTAAATGCTCTAAAATCTTATACTAAACTTAAGTACATTAAACATATAGGTTTCCTAAAAAAATAGAAAAAATCTGTAAACATAAGCTTTAATTTTTCTAAGACTAACTTATTTTGACATGTTTTAATATAGCGATTTTAATGCTCTTTTTATGCCCAAAAACATGATGTTAAGCAAAAATATTTAAAATACAAAGGTTGTCTAAAAAAACGAAATACTTTGTACACAAAAACTTTAATAACTCGAAAACTAAATAATTCTAAAATATTATAACATGGTCTATTTAAAGCTCTTTTAATGCTCTACAACCTATTTTTAACCTTAGGTATTTAAAATATATAGGGTTTTTTAAAAAAAAGAAAGTATCTGTACACATAAACTTCAATTATTTTAAAACAAGAAAATTTTAAAATGTTTTAATATTGTCTTTTTAAAGCTTATTAAATGCTCTAAAATCTTATGCTAAACTTAAGTACATTAAACATATAGGTTTCCTAAAAAAATAGAAAAAATCTGTAAGCATAAACTTTAATTTCTCAAAGACTAACTTATTTCAAAATGTTTTAAATTAACCATTTTATTGCTTTTTTAAAGCCCAACAACATTATTTTAAGAAAAAGTACCTAAAATACATAGGGGTTCTAAAAAAAAAGAAGTACTTTGTACACAAAAACTTTCACAACTCTAAAACTAACAAATTTCAAAAATGTTATAACATGGACATTTTAAAGCTCTTTTATTGCTCTACAACCTAATTTAGAACTAAAGTATTTAAAATATATAGGGTTTTTTAAAATAAAGAAAGAATCTTTACACCTAAACTTCAATTACTAGAAAACAAGCAAATTTTATAATGTTTCAATATTGTTATTATAAGGCTGTTTAAATGCTCTAAAAACTTATGCTTAACTAAAGTATTTTAAACTTATAGGTTTTTTTTTTTTAAAAAAAGTGGCTGTACATATAATCTATAATTTTTCAAAGACTAACTTATTTTAAAATGTTTTAGAATAGCCATTTTTAAGCTCTATAAATGCAAAAACAACATGATGTTAAGCAAAAGTATTTAAAATACACAGGGTGTCAAAAAAAAATGAAGAACTTTGTACACAAAAACTTTAAGAACTCGAAAACTAAATAATTCTAAAATGTTATAACATGGTCATTTAAAAGCTATTTAATGCTCTACAACCTAATTTTAAACTTAAGTAATAAAAATATATATGGTTTCAAAAAAAAGAATAGTCTGTACACAAAAACTTTAATTACTCGTAAAAATGGAATTTTTAAAATGATTTAATATTTTCAATTTTTAGCCTTGTAAATGCTATAAAATCTTATGCTAAACTTAGGTATTTAAAACCTACAGGTTTTCTAAAAAAAAAAGAAAGAAGCTGTAAACATAAACTATAATTTCTCAAAGTCTAACTTATTTCAAAATGTTTTAAAATAGCTATTTTAATTCTTTAATAATGTCCAACAACATGATGTCAAGCAAAAGTATTTAAAATACATAGGATGTCTAAAAAAAAGAAGTACTTTGTACACAAAAACTTTAATAACTCGAAAACTAGAAAAATCTAACATGCTATAACATGGTCTTTTTAAAGCTTTTTGAAAGCTTTACAACTTGTTTTAAAACTTTGGTATTTAAAATATATAAGGTTTTTTAAAAAAAAAGAAGGAATCTGTACACATAAACTTCAATTATTTTAAAACAAGAAAATTTTAAAATGTTTTAATATTGTCTTTTTAAAGCTCCTTAAATGCTCTAAAATCTTATACTAAACTTAAGTACATTAAACATATAGGTTTCCTAAAAAAATAGAAAAAATCTGTAAACATAAGCTTTAATTTTTCTAAGACTAACTTATTTTGACATGTTTTAATATAGCGATTTTAATGCTCTTTTTATGCCCAAAAACATGATGTTAAGCAAAAATATTTAAAATACAAAGGTTGTCTAAAAAAACGAAATACTTTGTACACAAAAACTTTAATAACTCGAAAACTAAATAATTCTAAAATATTATAACATGGTCTATTTAAAGCTCTTTTAATGCTCTACAACCTATTTTTAACCTTAGGTATTTAAAATATATAGGGTTTTTTAAAAAAAAGAAAGTATCTGTACACATAAACTTCAATTATTTTAAAACAAGAAAATTTTAAAATGTTTTAATATTGTCTTTTTAAAGCTTATTAAATGCTCTAAAATCTTATGCTAAACTTAAGTACATTAAACATATAGGTTTCCTAAAAAAATAGAAAAAATCTGTAAGCATAAACTTTAATTTCTCAAAGACTAACTTATTTCAAAATGTTTTAAATTAACCATTTTATTGCTTTTTTAAAGCCCAACAACATTATTTTAAGAAAAAGTACCTAAAATACATAGGGGTTCTAAAAAAAAAGAAGTACTTTGTACACAAAAACTTTCACAACTCTAAAACTAACAAATTTCAAAAATGTTATAACATGGACATTTTAAAGCTCTTTTATTGCTCTACAACCTAATTTAGAACTAAAGTATTTAAAATATATAGGGTTTTTTAAAATAAAGAAAGAATCTTTACACCTAAACTTCAATTACTAGAAAACAAGCAAATTTTATAATGTTTCAATATTGTTATTATAAGGCTGTTTAAATGCTCTAAAAACTTATGCTTAACTAAAGTATTTTAAACTTATAGGTTTTTTTTTTTTTAAAAAAAGTGGCTGTACATATAATCTATAATTTCTCAAAGACTAACTTATTTCAAAATGTTTTAGAATAGCCATTTTTAAGCTCTATAAATGCAAAAACAACATGATGTTAAGCAAAAGTATTTAAAATACACAGGGTGTCAAAAAAAAATGAAGAACTTTGTACACAAAAACTTTAAGAACTCGAAAACTAAATAATTCTAAAATGTTATTACATGGTCACTTAAAAGCTATTTAATGCTCTACAACCTAATTTTAAACTAAAGTAATAAAAATATATATGGTTTCAAAAAAAAAGAATAGTCTGTACACAAAAACTTTAATTACTCGTAAAAATGGAATTTTTAAAATGATTTAATATTTTCAATTTTTAGCCTTGTAAATGCTATAAAATCTTATGCTAAACTTAGGTATTTAAAACCTACAGGTTTTCTAAAAAAAAAAGAAAGAAGCTGTAAACATAAACTATAATTTCTCAAAGTCTAACTTATTTCAAAATGTTTTAAAATAGCTATTTTAATTCTTTAATAATGTCCAACAACATGATGTCAAGCAAAAGTATTTAAAATACATAGGATGTCTAAAAAAAAGAAGTACTTTGTACACAAAAACTTTAATAACTCGAAAACTAGAAAAATCTAACATGCTATAACATGGTCTTTTTAAAGCTTTTTGAAAGCTTTACAACTTGTTTTAAAACTTTGGTATTTAAAATATATAAGGTTTTTTAAAAAAAAAGAAGGAATCTGTACACATAAACTTCAATTATTTTAAAACAAGAAAATTTTAAAATGTTTTAATATTGTCTTTTTAAAGCTCCTTAAATGCTCTAAAATCTTATACTAAACTTAAGTACATTAAACATATAGGTTTCCTAAAAAAATAGAAAAAATCTGTAAACATAAGCTTTAATTTTTCTAAGACTAACTTATTTTGACATGTTTTAATATAGCGATTTTAATGCTCTTTTTATGCCCAAAAACATGATGTTAAGCAAAAATATTTAAAATACAAAGGTTGTCTAAAAAAACGAAATACTTTGTACACAAAAACTTTAATAACTCGAAAACTAAATAATTCTAAAATATTATAACATGGTCTATTTAAAGCTCTTTTAATGCTCTACAACCTATTTTTAACCTTAGGTATTTAAAATATATAGGGTTTTTTAAAAAAAAGAAAGTATCTGTACACATAAACTTCAATTATTTTAAAACAAGAAAATTTTAAAATGTTTTAATATTGTCTTTTTAAAGCTTATTAAATGCTCTAAAATCTTATGCTAAACTTAAGTACATTAAACATATAGGTTTCCTAAAAAAATAGAAAAAATCTGTAAGCATAAACTTTAATTTCTCAAAGACTAACTTATTTCAAAATGTTTTAAATTAACCATTTTATTGCTTTTTTAAAGCCCAACAACATTATTTTAAGAAAAAGTACCTAAAATACATAGGGGTTCTAAAAAAAAAGAAGTACTTTGTACACAAAAACTTTCACAACTCTAAAACTAACAAATTTCAAAAATGTTATAACATGGACATTTTAAAGCTCTTTTATTGCTCTACAACCTAATTTAGAACTAAAGTATTTAAAATATATAGGGTTTTTTAAAATAAAGAAAGAATCTTTACACCTAAACTTCAATTACTAGAAAACAAGCAAATTTTATAATGTTTCAATATTGTTATTATAAGGCTGTTTAAATGCTCTAAAAACTTATGCTTAACTAAAGTATTTTAAACTTATAGGTTTTTTTTTTTTTAAAAAAAGTGGCTGTACATATAATCTATAATTTCTCAAAGACTAACTTATTTCAAAATGTTTTAGAATAGCCATTTTTAAGCTCTATAAATGCAAAAACAACATGATGTTAAGCAAAAGTATTTAAAATACACAGGGTGTCAAAAAAAAATGAAGAACTTTGTACACAAAAACTTTAAGAACTCGAAAACTAAATAATTCTAAAATGTTATTACATGGTCACTTAAAAGCTATTTAATGCTCTACAACCTAATTTTAAACTAAAGTAATAAAAATATATATGGTTTCAAAAAAAAAGAATAGTCTGTACACAAAAACTTTAATTACTCGTAAAAATGGAATTTTTAAAATGATTTAATATTTTCAATTTTTAGCCTTGTAAATGCTATAAAATCTTATGCTAAACTTAGGTATTTAAAACCTACAGGTTTTCTAAAAAAAAAAGAAAGAAGCTGTAAACATAAACTATAATTTCTCAAAGTCTAACTTATTTCAAAATGTTTTAAAATAGCTATTTTAATTCTTTAATAATGTCCAACAACATGATGTCAAGCAAAAGTATTTAAAATACATAGGATGTCTAAAAAAAAGAAGTACTTTGTACACAAAAACTTTAATAACTCGAAAACTAGAAAAATCTAACATGCTATAACATGGTCTTTTTAAAGCTTTTTAAAGCTTTACAACTTGTTTTAAAACTTTGGTATTTAAAATATATAAGGTTTTTTAAAAAAAAAGAAGGAATCTGTACACATAAACTTCAATTATTTTAAAACAAGAAAATTTTAAAATGTTTTAATATTGTCTTTTTAAAGCTCCTTAAATGCTCTAAAATCTTATGCTAAACTTAAGTACATTAAACATATAGGTTTCCTAAAAAAATAGAAAAAATCTGTAAACATAAGCTTTAATTTTTCTAAGACTAACTTATTTTGACATGTTTTAATATAGCGATTTTAATGCTCTTTTTATGCCCAAAAACATGATGTTAAGCAAAAATATTTAAAATACAAAGGTTGTCTAAAAAAACGAAATACTTTGTACACAAAAACTTTAATAACTCGAAAACTAAATAATTCTAAAATATTATAACATGGTCTATTTAAAGCTCTTTTAATGCTCTACAACCTATTTTTAACCTTAGGTATTTAAAATATATAGGGTTTTTTAAAAAAAAGAAAGAATCTGTACACATAAACTTCAATTATTTTAAAACAAGAAAATTTTAAAATGTTTTAATATTGTCTTTTTAAAGCTTATTAAATGCTCTAAAATCTTATGCTAAACTTAAGTACATTAAACATATAGGTTTCCTAAAAAAATAGAAAAAATCTGTAAACATAAACTTTAATTTCTCAAAGACTAACTTATTTCAAAATGTTTTAAATTAACCATTTTATTGCTTTTTTAAAGCCCAACAACATTATTTTAAGAAAAAGTACCTAAAATACATAGGGGTTCTAAAAAAAAAGAAGTACTTTGTACACAAAAACTTTCACAACTCTAAAACTAACAAATTTCAAAAATGTTATAACATGGACATTTTAAAGCTCTTTTATTGCTCTACAACCTAATTTAGAACTAAAGTATTTAAAATATATAGGGTTTTTTAAAATAAAGAAAGAATCTTTACACCTAAACTTCAATTACTAGAAAACAAGCAAATTTTATAATGTTTCAATATTGTTATTATAAGGCTGTTTAAATGCTCTAAAAACTTATGCTTAACTAAAGTATTTTAAACTTATAGGTTTTTTTTTTTTTAAAAAAAGTGGCTGTACATATAATCTATAATTTCTCAAAGACTAACTTATTTCAAAATGTTTTAGAATAGCCATTTTTAAGCTCTATAAATGCAAAAACAACATGATGTTAAGCAAAAGTATTTAAAATACACAGGGTGTCAAAAAAAAATGAAGAACTTTGTACACAAAAACTTTAAGAACTCGAAAACTAAATAATTCTAAAATGTTATGACATGGTCATTTAAAAGCTATTTAATGCTCTACAACCTGATTTTAAACTTAAGTAATAAAAATATATATGGTTTCAAAAAAAAGAATAGTCTGTACACAAAAACTTTAATTACTCGTAAAAATGGAATTTTTAAAATGATTTAATATTTTCAATTTTTAGCCTTTTAAATGCTATAAAATCTTATGCTAAACTTAGGTATTTAAAACCTACAGGTTTTCTAAAAAAAAAAGAAAGAAGCTGTAAACATAAACTATAATTTCTCAAAGTCTAACTTATTTTAAAATGTTTTAAAATAGCTATTTTAATGCTTTAATAATGTCCAACAACATGATGTCAAGCAAAAGTATTTAAAATACATAGGATGTCTAAAAAAAAGAAGTACTTTGTACACAAAAACTTTAATAACTCGAAAACTAAATAATTCTAAAATATTATAACATGGTCTATTTAAAGCTCTTTTAATGCTCTACAACCTATTTTTAACCTTAGGTATTTAAAATATATAGGGTTTTTTAAAAAAAAGAAAGAATCTGTACACATAAACTTCAATTATTTTAAAACAAGAAAATTTTAAAATGTTTTAATATTGTCTTTTTAAAGCTCATTAAATGCTCTAAAATCTTATGCTAAACTTAAGTACATTAAACATATAGGTTTCCTAAAAAAATAGAAAAAATCTGTAAACATAAACTTTAATTTCTCAAAGACTAACTTATTTCAAAATGTTTTAAATTAACCATTTTATTGCTTTTTTAAAGCCCAACAACATTATTTTAAGAAAAAGTACCTAAAATACATAGGGGTTCTAAAAAAAAAGAAGTACTTTGTACACAAAAACTTTCACAACTCTAAAACTAACAAATTTCAAAAATGTTATAACATGGACATTTTAAAGCTCTTTTATTGCTCTACAACCTAATTTAGAACTAAAGTATTTAAAATATATAGGGTTTTTTAAAATAAAGAAAGAATCTTTACACCTAAACTTCAATTACTAGAAAACAAGCAAATTTTATAATGTTTCAATATTGTTATTATAAGGCTGTTTAAATGCTCTAAAAACTTATGCTTAACTAAAGTATTTTAAACTTATAGGTTTTTTTTTTTTTAAAAAAAGTGGCTGTACATATAATCTATAATTTCTCAAAGACTAACTTATTTCAAAATGTTTTAGAATAGCCATTTTTAAGCTCTATAAATGCAAAAACAACATGATGTTAAGCAAAAGTATTTAAAATACATAGGGTGTCAAAAAAAAAGAAGAACTTTGTACACAAAAACTTTAAGAACTCGAAAACTAAATAATTCTAAAATGTTATAACATGGTCATTTAAAAGCTATTTAATGCTCTACAACCTGATTTTAAACTTAAGTAATAAAAATATATATGGTTTCAAAAAAAAAGAATAGTCTGTACACAAAAACTTTAATTACTCGTAAAAATGGAATTTTTAAAATGATTTAATATTTTCAATTTTTAGCCTTTAAATGCTATAAAATCTTATGCTAAACTTAGGTATTTAAAACCTACAGGTTTTCTAAAAAAAAAAGAAAGAAGCTGTAAACATAAACTATAATTTCTCAAAGTCTAACTTATTTCAAAATGTTTTAAAATAGCTATTTTAATGCTTTAATAATGTCCAACAACATGATGTCAAGCAAAAGTATTTAAAATACATAGGATGTCTAAAAAAAAGAAGTACTTTGTACACAAAAACTTTAATAACTCGAAAACTAGAAAATTCTAACATGCTATAACATGGTCTTTTTAAAGCTTTTTTAAAGCTTTACAACTTGTTTTAAAACTTAGGTATTTAAAATATATAAGGTTTTTTAAAAAAAAAGAAGGAATCTGTACACATAAACTTCAATTATTTTAAAACAAGAAAATTTTAAAATGTTTTAATATTGTCTTTTTAAAGCTCCTTAAATGCTCTAAAATCTTATGCTAAACTTAAGTACATTAAACATATAGGTTTCCTAAAAAAATAGAAAAAATCTGTAAACATAAGCTTTAATTTTCTAAGACTAACTTATTTTGAATGTTTTAATATAGCGATTTTAATGCTCTTTTTATGCCCAAAAACATGATGTTAAGCAAAAATATTTAAAATACAAAGGTTGTCTAAAAAAACGAAATACTTTGTACACAAAAACTTTAATAACTCGAAAACTAAATAATTCTAAAATATTATAACATGGTCTATTTAAAGCTCTTTTAATGCTCTACAACCTATTTTTAACCTTAGGTATTTAAAATATATAGGGTTTTTTAAAAAAAAGAAAGAATCTGTACACATAAACTTCAATTATTTTAAAACAAGAAAATTTTAAAATGTTTTAATATTGTCTTTTTAAAGCTCTATAAATGCTCTAAAATCTTATGCTAAACTTAAGTACATTAAACATATAGGTTTCCTAAAAAAATAGAAAAAATCTGTAAACATAAACTTTAATTTCTCAAAGACTAACTTATTTCAAAATGTTTTAAATTAACCATTTTATTGCTTTTTTAAAGCCCAACAACATTATTTTAAGAAAAAGTACCTAAAATACATAGGGGTTCTAAAAAAAAAGAAGTACTTTGTACACAAAAACTTTCACAACTCTAAAACTAACAAATTTCAAAAATGTTATAACATGGACATTTTAAAGCTCTTTTATTGCTCTACAACCTAATTTAGAACTAAAGTATTTAAAATATATAGGGTTTTTTAAAATAAAGAAAGAATCTTTACACCTAAACTTCAATTACTAGAAAACAAGCAAATTTTATAATGTTTCAATATTGTTATTATAAGGCTGTTTAAATGCTCTAAAAACTTATGCTTAACTAAGTATTTTAAACTTATAGGTTTTTTTTTTTTTAAAAAAGTGGCTGTACATATAATCTATAATTTCTCAAAGACTAACTTATTTCAAAATGTTTTAGAATAGCCATTTTTAAGCTCTATAAATGCAAAAACAACATGATGTTAAGCAATAGTATTTAAAATACACAGGGTGTCAAAAAAAAATGAAGAACTTTGTACACAAAAACTTTAAGAACTCGAAAACTAAATAATTCTAAAATGTTATTACATGGTCACTTAAAAGCTATTTAATGCTCTACAACCTAATTTTAAACTAAAGTAATAAAAATATATATGGTTTCAAAAAAAAAGAATAGTCTGTACACAAAAACTTTAATTACTCGTAAAAATGGAATTTTTAAAATGATTTAATATTTTCAATTTTTAGCCTTGTAAATGCTATAAAATCTTATGCTAAACTTAGGTATTTAAAACCTACAGGTTTTCTAAAAAAAAAAGAAAGAAGCTGTAAACATAAACTATAATTTCTCAAAGTCTAACTTATTTCAAAATGTTTTAAAATAGCTATTTTAATGCTTTAATAATGTCCAACAACATGATGTCAAGCAAAAGTATTTAAAATACATAGGATGTCTAAAAAAAAGAAGTACTTTGTACACAAAAACTTTAATAACTCGAAAACTAGAAAATTCTAACATGCTATAACATGGTCTTTTTAAAGCTTTTTTAAAGCTTTACAACTTGTTTTAAAACTTAGGTATTTAAAATATATAAGGTTTTTTAAAAAAAAAGAAGGAATCTGTACACATAAACTTCAATTATTTTAAAACAAGAAAATTTTAAAATGTTTTAATATTGTCTTTTTAAAGCTCCTTAAATGCTCTAAAATCTTATGCTAAACTTAAGTACATTAAACATATAGGTTTCCTAAAAAAATAGAAAAAATCTGTAAACATAAGCTTTAATTTTTCTAAGACTAACTTATTTTGACATGTTTTAATATAGCGATTTTAATGCTCTTTTTATGCCCAAAAACATGATGTTAAGCAAAAATATTTAAAATACAAAGGTTGTCTAAAAAAAACGAAATACTTTGTACACAAAAACTTTAATAACTCGAAAACTAAATAATTCTAAAATATTATAACATGGTCTATTCAAAGCTCTTTTAATGCTCTACAACCTATTTTTCACCTTAGGTTTTTAAAATATATAGGGTTTTTTAAAAAAAAGAAAGAATCTGTACACATAAACTTCAATTATTTTAAAACAAGAAAATTTTAAAATGTTTTAATATTGTCTTTTTAAAGCTCTATAAATGCTCTAAAATCTTATGCTAAACTTAAGTACATTAAACATATAGGTTTCCTAAAAAAATAGAAAAAATCTGTAAACATAAACTTTAATTTCTCAAAGACTAAGTTATTTCAAATGTTTTAAATTAACCATTTTATTGCTTTTTTAAAGTCCAACAACATTATTTTAAGAAAAAGTACCTAAAATACATAGGGGTTCTAAAAAAAAGAAGTACATTGTACACAAAAACTTTCAAAACTCTAAAACTAACAAATTTCAAAAATGTTATAACATGGACATTTTAAAGCTCTTTTATTGCTCAACAACCTAATTTAGAACTAAAGTATTTAAAATATATAGGGTTTTTAAAATAAAGAAAGAATCTTTACACCTAAACTTCAATTACTAGAAAACAAGCAAATTTTATAATGTTTCAATATTGTTATTATAAGGCTGTTTAAATGCTCTAAAAACTTATGCTTAACTAAAGTATTTTAAACTTATAGGTTTTTTTTTTTTTTTTAAAAAAGTGGCTGTACATATAATCTATAATTTCTCAAAGACTAACTTATTTCAAAATGTTTTAGAATAGCCATTTTTAAGCTCTATAAATGCAAAAACAACATGATGTTAAGCAAAAGTATTTAAAATACACAGGGTGTCAAAAAAAAATGAAGAACTTTGTACACAAAAACTTTAAGAACTCGAAAACTAAATAACTCTAAAATGTTATGACATGGTCATTAAAAGCTATTTAATGCTCTACAACCTGATTTAAACTTAAGTAATAAAAATATATGGTTTCAAAAGAAAGAATAGTCTGTAAACAAAAACTTTAATTACTCGTAAAAATGGAATTTTTAAAATGATTTAATATTTTCAATTTTTAGCCTTTTAAATGCTATAAAATCTTATGCTAAACTTAGGTATTTAAAACCTACAGGTTTTCTAAAAAAAAAAGAAAGAAGCTGTAAACATAAACTATAATTTCTCAAAGTCTAACTTATTTAAAATGTTTTAAAATAGCTTTTAATGCTTTAATAATGTCCAACAACATGATGTCAAGCAAAAGTATTTAAAATACATAGGATGTCTAAAAAAAAGAAGTACTTTGTACACAAAAACTTTAATAACTCGAAAACTAATAATTCTAAAATATTATAACATGGTCTATTTAAAGCTCTTTTAATGCTCTACAACCTATTTTTCACCTTAGGTATTTAAAATATATAGGGTTTTTTAAAAAAAAGAAGGAATCTGTACACATAAACTTCAATTATTTTAAAACAAGAAAATTTTAAAATGTTTTAATATTGTCTTTTTAAAGCTCATTAAATGCTCTAAAATCTTATGCTAAACTTAAGTACATTAAACATATAGGTTTCCTAAAAAAATAGAAAAAATCTGTAAACATAAACTTTTATTTCTCAAAGACTAACTTATTTCAAAATGTTTTAAATTAACCATTTTATTGCTTTTTTAAAACCCAACAACATTATTTTAAGAAAAAGTACCTAAAATACATAGGGGTTCTAAAAAAAAAGAAGTACTTTGTACACAAAATCTTTCACAACTCTAAAACTAACAAATTTCAAAAAGGTTATAACATGGACATTTTAAAGCTCTTTTATTGCTCTACAACCTAATTTAGAACTAAGGTATTTAAAATATATAGGGTTTTTTAAAATAAAGAAAGAATCTTTGCACCTAAACTTCAATTACTAGAAAACAAGCAAATTTTATAATGTTTCAATATTGTTATTAT
Organism: Polistes metricus; assembly: GCA_010416925.1. Classification (NCBI taxonomy): domain Eukaryota; kingdom Metazoa; phylum Arthropoda; class Insecta; order Hymenoptera; family Vespidae; genus Polistes; species Polistes metricus. The sequence continues at coordinate 1,329,905 of QUOH01000039.1, read as the reverse complement.
AAGGCTGTTTAAATGCTCTAAAATCTTATGAATAACTAAAGTATTTTAAACTTATAGGTTTTTTTTTTTTAAAAAAAAGTGACTGTACATATAAACTATAATTTCTCAAAGACTAACTTATTTCAAAATGTTTTAGAATAGCCATTTTTAAGCTCTATAAATGCAAAAACAACATAATGTTAAGCAAAAGTATTTAATATACATAGGATGTCTAAATAAAAGAAGTACTTTGTACACAAAAACTTTCACTACTCGAAAATTAAAAAATTTTTAAATAATTTGAAGCAGACATTATAAAGTTATCATTTTAAAGCAGTAATTTTGAAGCCTTCTAATGCTCTAAAACTTGATGCTAAACATATTTATTAAATATACATAGGGTGTTTAAAAAATAAAGGATGCTGTACACCTAAACTTTAATTTCTCAAAGACTAACTAATTTTAAAATGTTTTAAAAAAGCAATTTTAAAGCTCTTTTAATGCCGAAATACATAATGTTAGGCAAAAGTAATTAAAATACACAGAATGTCTAAAAAAAATGAAGAACTTTGTACACAAAAACTTTAAGAACTCGAAAACTAAATAACTCTAAAATGTTATGACATGGTCATTTAAAAGCTATTTAATGCTCTACAACCTGATTTTAAACTTAAGTAATAAAAATATATATGGTTTCAAAGAAAAGAATAGTCTGTACACAAAAACTTTAATTACTCGTAAAAATGGAATTTTTAAAATGATTTAATATTTTTAATTTTTAGCCTTTAAATGCTATAAAATCTTATGCTAAACTTAGGTTTTTAAAACCTACAGGTTTTCTAAAAAAAAAAGAAGAAGCTGTAAACATAAACTATAATTTCTCAAAGTCTAACTTATTTTAAAATGTTTTAAAATAGCTATTTTAATGCCTTTATAATGTCCCACAACATGATGTCAAGCAAAAGTATTTAATATACATAGGATGTCTAAAAAAAAAAAGTACTTTGTACACAAAACTTTATAACCTCAAAAAATAACTGATTTTTAAATGTTATAACACAGTAAATTTAAAACTTGTTTAATGCTCTACAACTTGATTTAAACCTTAAGTAATTAAAATGTATAGGGTTTAAAAAAAAAAAGGAATTTGTACACAAAAACTTTAATTACTCGAAAACAAGCAATTTTTAAAATTTTTAATATTGTTATTATAATGCTTTTTTATATGTCTCTAAATCTTATGTTAAACTTAAGTGTTTAAGACTTATAGGTTTTCTAAATGAAAAAAAAAAGAAGCTGTACATATATACTTTAATTTCTCAAAGAATAAATTATTTTAATATGTTTTAAAATAGCCATTTTAGAGCTCATTTAATGCCCAACAAGTTGATTTTAGGCAAATGTATTTAAAATACATAGGGTGTCTAAAAAAAAAGAACTTTGTACTCAAAAACTTTATTACCTCAAAAAATAACTGATTTTTAAATGTTATAACAAAGTCATTTTAAAACTTTTTTAATGCTTTACAACTTGATTTAAACCTTAAGTAACTAAAATGTATAGGGTTTAAAAAAAAAAAAGGAAGTTGTACACAAGAACTTTAATTGCTCGAAAACAAGCAATTTTTAAAATTTTTTAATATTGTCATTTTAAAGCTTTTCTATATGTCTCTGAATCTTATGTTAAACTTAAGTGTTTAAAACTTATAGGTTTTCTAAAAGAAAAAAAAAGGAGCTGTACATATATACTATAATTTCGCAAAGAATAACTTATTTTAATATGTTTTAAAATAGCCATTTTAGAGTTCATTTAATGCCCAACAAGTTGATTTTAGGCAAATGTATTTAAAATACATAGGGTGTCTAAAAAAAAGAAGAACTTTGTACTCAAAAACTTTATTACCTCAAAAATAACTGATTTTTAAATGTTATAACAAAATCATTTTAAAACTTTTTTAATGCACTACAACTTGATTTAAACCTTAAGTAACTAAAATGTATAGGGTTTTAAAAAAAAAAAGGAAGTTGTACACAAGAACTTTAATTGCTCGAAAACAAGCAATTTTTAAAATTTTTTAATATTGTCATTTTAAAGCTTTTTTATATGTCTCTAAATCTTATGTTATACTTAAGTGTTTAAAAATTATAGGTTTTCTAAAAGAAAGAAAAAAGAAGCTGTACATATATACTTTAATTTCGCAAAGAATAACTTATTTTAATATGTTTTAAAATAGCCATTTTAGAGGTCATTTAATGCCCAACAAGATGATTTTAAGCAAATGTATTTAAAATACATATGGTGTCTAAAAAAAAGAAGAACTTTGTACACAAAAACTTTATTACCTGAAAAACTAACTGATTTTTAAATGTTTTAACACAGTCATTTTAAAACTTGTTTAATGCTCTACAACTTGATTTAAACCATAAGTAATTAAAATGTATAGGGTTTTAAAAAAAAAAGGAATTTTTACAAAAAAACTTTAATTACTCGAAAACAAGCAATTTTTAAAATTTTTTAATATTGTTATTATAATGCTTTTTTATATGTCTCTAAATCTTATGTTAAACTTAAGTGTTTAAAACTTATGGTTTTCTAAATGAAAAAAAAAAGAAGCTGTACATATATACTTTAATTTCTCAAAGAATAACTTATTTTAATATGTTTTAAAATAGCCATTTTAGAGCTCATTTAATGCCCAACAAGTTGATTTTAGGCAAATGTATTTAAAATACATAGGGTGTCTAAAAAAAAGAAGAACTTTGTACTCAAAAACATTATTACCTCAAAAAATAACTGATTTTTAAATGTTATAACACTGTCATTTTAAAACTTATTTAATGCTCTACAACTTGATTTAAACCTTAAGTAACTAAAATGTATAGGGTTTTAAAAAAAAAAAAGGAAGTTGTACACAAGAACTTTAATTACTCGAAAACAAGCAATTTTTAAAATTTTTTAATATTGTCATTTTAAAGCTTTTTTATATGTCTCTGAATCTTATGTTAAACTTAAGTGTTTAAAACTTATAGGTTTTCTAAAAGAAAAAAAAAGGAGCTGTACATATATACTATAATTTCGCAAAGAATAACTTATTTTAATATGTTTTAAAATAGCCATTTTTGAGCTCATTTAATGCCCAACAAGTTGATTTTAGGCAAATGTATTTAAAATACATAGGGTGTCTAAAAAAAAGAAGAACTTTGTACTCAAAAACTTTATTACCTCAAAAAATAACTGATTTTTAAATGTTATAACAAAGTCATTTTAAAACTTTTTTAATGCTCTACAACTTGATTTAAACCTTAAGTAACTAAAATGTATAGGGTTTTAAAAAAAAAAAAGGAAGTTGTACACAAGAACTTTAATTGCTCGAAAACAAGCAATTTTTAAAATTTTTTAATATTGTCATTTTAAAGCTTTTCTATATGTCTCTGAATCTTATGTTAAACTTAAGTGTTTAAAACTTATAGGTTTTCTAAAAGAAAAAAAAAGGAGCTGTACATATATACTATAATTTCGCAAAGAATAACTTATTTTAATATGTTTTAAAATAGCCATTTTAGAGCTCATTTAATGCCCAACAAGTTGATTTTAGGCAAATGTATTTAAAATACATAGGGTGTCTAAAAAAAAGAAGAACTTTGTACTCAAAAACTTTATTAGCTCAAAAACTATCTGATTTTTAAATGTTATAACACAGTAATTTTAAAACTTGTTTAATGCTCTACAACTTGATTTAAACCTTAAGTAATTAAAATGTATAGGGTTTTAAAAAAAAAAAGGAATTTGTACACAAAAACTTTAATTACTCGAAAACAAGTAATTTTTAAAATTTTGTAATAATGTCATTTTAAAGCTCATTAAATGTCTCTAAATCTATGCTTAACTTAGTGTTTGAAACTTATAGGTTTTTAAAAAGAAAAAAAAAAGAAGCTGTACATATGAACTATAATTTCTTAAAGAATAACTTTTTTTAATATGTTTTAAATAGCCATTTTAGAGCTCATTTAATCCCCAACAAGATGATTTTAAGCAAATGTATTTAAAAAACATGGGGTGTCTAAAAAAAGAAGAACTTTGTACTCAAAAACTTTATTAGCTCAAAAACTACTGATTTTAAAATGTTATAACACAGTAATTTTAAAACTTGTTTAATGCTCTACGACTTGATTTAAACCTTAAGTAATTAAAATGTATAGGGTTTTTAAAAAAAAAAAGGAATTTGTACACAAAAACTTTAATTACTCGAAAACAAGTAATTTTTAAAATTTTGTAATAATGTCATTTTAAAGCTCATTAAATGTCTCTAAATCTTATGCTTAACTTATGTGTTTAAAACTTATAGGTTTTAAAAAAAAAAAAAAAGAAGCTGTACATATATACTATAATTTCGCAAAGAATAACTTATTTTAATATGTTTTAAAATAGCCATTTTAGAGCTCATTTAATGCCCAACAAGATAATTTTAAGCAAATGTATTTAAAATACATAGGGTGTCTAAAAAAAGAAGAACTTTGTACTCAAAAACTTTATTACCTCAAAAAATAACTGATTTTTAAATGTTATAACACAGTAAATTTTAAAACTTGTTTAATGCTCTACAACTTGATTTAAACCTTAAGTAATTAAAATGTATAGGGTTTAAAAAAAAAAAAAAGGAATTTGTACACAAAAACTTTAATTACTCGAAAACAAGCAATTTTTAAAATTTTTTAATATTGTCATTTTAAAGCTTTTTTATATGTCTCTAAATCTTATGTTATACTTAAGTGTTTAAAACTTATAGGTTTTCTAAAAGAAAAAAAAAGAAGCTGTACATATATACTTTAATTTCGCAAAGAATAACTTATTTTAATATGTTTTAAAATAGCCATTTTAGAGCTCATTTAATGCCCAACAAGTTGATTTTAGGCAAATGTATTTAAAATACATAGGGTGTCTAAAAAAAAGAAGAACTTTGTACTCAAAAACTTTATTACCTCAAAAAATAACTGATTTTTAAATGTTATAACACAGTCATTTTAAAACTTTTTAATGCTCTACAACTTGATTTAAACCTTAAGTAATTAAAATGTATAGGGTTTTAAAAAAAAAAAGGAAGTTGTACACAAGAACTTTAGTTACTCGAAAACAGGCAATTTTTAAAATTTTTTAATATTGTCATTTTAAGCTTTTTATAAGTCTCTAAATCTTATGTTAAACTTAAGTGTTTAAAACTTATGGGTTTTCTAAATGAAAAAAAAAGAAGCTGTACATATATACTTTAATTTCTCAAAGAATAACTTATTTTAATATGTTTTAAAATAGCCATTTTAGAGCTCATTTAATGCCCAACAAGTTGATTTTAGGCAAATGTATTTAAAATACATAGGGTGTCTAAAAAAAAGAAGAACTTTGTACTCAAAAACTTTATTACCTCAAAAAATAACTGATTTTTAAATGTTATAACACAGTCATTTTAAAACTTATTTAATGCTCTACAACTTGATTTAAACCTTAAGTAACTAAAATGTATAGGGTTTTAAAAAAAAAAAAGGAAGTTGTACACAAGAACTTTAATTACTCGAAAACAAGCAATTTTTAAAATTTTTTAATATTGTCATTTTAAAGCTTTTTTATATGTCTCTGAATCTTATGTTAAACTTAAGTGTTTAAAACTTATAGGTTTTCTAAAAGAAAAAAAAGGAGCTGTACATATATACTATAATTTCGCAAAGAATAACTTATTTTAATATGTTTTAAAATAGCCATTTTGAGCTCATTTAATGCCCAACAAGTTGATTTTAGGCAAATGTATTTAAAATACATAGGGTGTCTAAAAAAAGAAGAACTTTGTACTCAAAAACTTTATTACCTCAAAAAATAACTGATTTTTAAATGTTATAACAAGTCATTTTAAAACTTGTTTAATGCTCTACAACTTGATTTAAACCTTAAGTAATTAAAATGTATAGGGTTTTTAAAAAAAAAAAGGAATTTGTACACAAAAACTTTAATTACTCGAAAACAAGTAATTTTTAAAATTTTGTAATAATGTCATTTTAAAAGCTCATTAAATGTCTCTAAATCTTATGCTTAACTTATGTGTTTGAAACTTATAGGTTTTTAAAAAGAAAAAAAAAAAGAAGCTGTACATATATACTATAATTTCGCAAAGAATAACTTATTTTAATATGTTTTAAAATAGCCATTTTAGAGCTCATTTAATGCCCAACAAGATGATTTTAAGCAAATGTATTTAAAATACATAGGGTGTCTAAAAAAAGAAGAACTTCGTACTCAAAAACTTTATAACCTCAAAAAATAACTGATTTTTAAATGTTATAACACAGTAAATTTAAAACTTGTTTAATGCTCTACAACTTGATTTAAACCTTAAGTAATTAAAATGTATAGGGTAAAAAAAAAAAAAAGGAATTTGTACACAAAAACTTTAATTACTCGAAAACAAGCAATTTTTAAAATTTTTTAATATTGTCATTTTAAAGCTTTTTTATATGTCTCTAAATCTTATGTTATACTTAAGTGTTTAAAACTTATAGGTTTTCTAAAAGAAAAAAAAAGAAGCTGTACATATATACTTTAATTTCGCAAAGAATAACTTATTTTAATATGTTTTAAAATAGCCATTTTAGAGCTCATTTAATGCCCAACAAGATGATTTTAAGCAAATGTATTTAAAATACATATGGTGTCTAAAAAAAAGAAGAACTTTGTACACAAAAACTTTATTACCTCAAAAACTAACTGATTTTTAAATGTTTTAACACAGTCATTTTAAAACTTGTTTAATGCTCTACAACTTGATTTAAACCTAAGTAATTAAAATGTATAGGGTTTTTAAAAAAAAAAAGGAATTTGTACACAAAAACTTTAATTACTCGAAAACAAGTAATTTTTAAAATTTTGTAATAATGTCATTTTAAAGCTCATTAAATGTCTCTAAATCTTATGCTTAACTTATGTGTTTGAAACTTATAGGTTTTTAAAAAGAAAAAAAAAGAAGCTGTACATATATACTATAATTTCGCAAAGAATAACTTATTTTAATATGTTTTAAAATAGCCATTTTAGAGCTCATTTAATGCCCAACAAGATGATTTTAAGCAAATGTATTTAAAATACATAGGGTGTCTAAAAAAAAGAAGAACTTTGTACTCAAAAACTTTATTACCTCAAAAAATAACTGATTTTTAAATGTTATAACACAGTAAATTTAAAACTTGTTTAATGCTCTACAACTTGATTTAAACCTTAAGTAATTAAAATGTATAGGGTTTAAAAAAAAAAAAAGGAATTTGTACACAAAAACTTTAATTACTCGAAAACAAGCAATTTTTAAAATTTTTTATATTGTCATTTTAAAGCTTTTTTATATGTCTCTAAATCTTATGTTATACTTAAGTGTTTAAAAATTATAGGTTTTCTAAAAGAAAAAAAAAAGAGCTGTACATATATACTTTAATTTCGCAAAGAATAACTTATTTTAATATGTTTTAAAATAGCCATTTTAGAGGTCATTTAATGCCCAACAAGATGATTTTAAGCAAATGTATTTAAAATACATATGGTGTCTAAAAAAAAGAAGAACTTTGTACACAAAAACTTTATTACCTGAAAAACTAACTGATATTTAAATGTTTTAACACAGTCATTTTAAAACTTGTTTAATGCTCTACAACTTGATTTAAACCTTAAGTAATTAAAATGTATAGGGTTTTAAAAAAAAAAAGGAATTTTTACACAAAAACTTTAATTACTCGAAAACAAGCAATTTTTAAAATTTTTAATATTGTCATTATAAAGCTTTTTTATATGTCTCTAATCTTATGTTAAACTTAAGTGTTTAAAACTTATGGGTTTTCTAAAGAAAAAAAAAAGAAGCTGTACATATATACTTTAATTTCTCAAAGAATAACTTATTTTAATATGTTTTAAAATAGCCATTTTAGAGCTCATTTAATGCCCAACAAGTGATTTTAGGCAAATGTATTTAAAATACATAGGGTGTCTAAAAAAAAGAAGAACTTTGTACTCAAAACATTATTACCTCAAAAATAACTGATTTTTAAATGTTATAACACAGTAATTTAAAACTTGTTTAATGCTCTACAACTTGATTTAAACCTTAAGTAATTAAAATGTATAGGGTTTTAAAAAAAAAAAAGGAAGTTGTACACAAGAACTTTAATTACTCGAAAACAAGCAATTTTTAAAATTTTTTAATATTGTCATTTTAAAGCTTTTATATGTCTCTGAATCTTATGTTAACTTAAGTGTTTAAAACTTATAGGTTTTCTAAAAGAAAAAAAAAAGAGCTGTACATATATACTATAATTTCGCAAAGAATAACTTATTTTAATATGTTTTAAAATAGCCATTTTAGAGCTCATTTAATGCCCAACAAGTTGATTTTAGACAAATGTATTTAAAATACATAGGGTGTCTAAAAAAAAGAAGAACTTTGTACTCAAAAACTTTATTACCTCAAAAAATAACTGATTTTTAAATGTTATAACACAGTCATTTTAAAACTTGTTTAATGCTCTACAACTTGATTTAAACCTTAAGTAACTAAAATGTATAGGGTTTTAAAAAAAAAAAGGAAGTTGTACACAAGAACTTTAATTGCTCGAAAACAAGCAATTTTTAAAATTTTTTAATATTGTCATTTTAAAGCTTTTCTATATGTCTCTAAATCTTATGTTAAACTTAAGTGTTTAAAACTTATAGGTTTTCTAAAAGAAAAAAAAAGAAGCTGTACATATATACTATAATTTCGCAAAGAATAACTTATTTTAATATGTTTTAAAATAGCCATTTTAGAGCTCATTTAATGCCCAACAAGATGATTTTAAGCAAATGTATTTAAAATACATGGGGTGTCTAAAAAAAAGAAGAACTTTGTACTCAAAAACTTTATTACTCAAAACTATCTGATTTTTAAATGTTATAACACAGTAATTTAAAACTTGTTTAATGCTCTAAAACTTGATTTAAAACTTAAGTAATTAAAATGTATAGGGTTTTTAAAAAAAAAAAGGAATTTGTACACAAAAACTTTAATTACTCGAAAACAAGCAATTTTTAAAATTTTTTAATATTGTCATTTTAAAGCTTTTTATATGTCTCTAAATCTTATGTTAACTTAAGTGTTTAAAAACTTATAGGTTTTCTAAAAGAAAAAAAAAGAAGCTGTACATATATACTATTAATTTCGCAAAGAATAACTTATTTTAATATGTTTTAAAATAGCCATTTTAGAGCTCATTTAATGCCCAACAAGATGATTTTAGGCAAATGTATTTAAAATACATAGGGTGTCTAAAAAAAGAAGAACTTTGTACTCAAAAACTTATTACCTCAAAAATAACTGATTTTTAAATGTTATAACACAGTAATTTTAAAACTTGTTTAATGCTCTACAACTTGATTTAAACCTTAAGTAATTAAAATGTATAGGGTTTTAAAAAAAAAAAAAGGAAGTTGTACACAAAAACTTTAATTACTCGAAAACAAGCAATTTTTAAAATTTTTAATATTGTCATTTTAAAGCTTTTTATATGTCTCTAATCTTATGTTAACTTAAGTGTTTAAAACTTATAGGTTTTCTAAAAGAAAAAAAAAGGAAGCTGTACATATATACTATAATTTCGCAAAGAATAACTTATTTTAATATGTTTTAAAATAGCCATTTTAGAGCTCATTTAATGCCCAACAAGTTGATTTTAGCAAATGTATTTAAAATACATAGGGTGTCTAAAAAAAAGAAGAACTTTGTACTCAAAAAACTTTATTACCTCAAAAAATAACTGATTTTTAAATGTTATAACACAGTAATTTTAAAACTTGTTTAATGCTCTACAACTTGATTTAAACCTTAAGTAATTAAAATGTATAGGGTTTTAAAAAAAAAAAAAGGAAGTTGTACACAAAACTTTAATTACTCGAAAACAAGCAATTTTTAAAATTTTTTAATATTGTCATTTTAAAGCTCTTTAAATGTCTCTAAATCTTATGCTTAACTTACGCGTTTAAAACTTATAGGTTTTTAAAAAGAAAAATAAAAGAAGCTGTACATATATACTATAATTTTGCAAAGAATAACTTATTTTAATATGTTTTAAAATAGCCATTTTAGAGCTCATTTAATGCCCAACAAGATGATTTTAAGCAAATGTATTTAAAATACATAAGGTGTCTAAAAAAAAGAAGAACTTTGTACTCAAAAACTTTATTACCTCAAAAACTAACTGATTTTTAAATGTTATAACATAGTAATTTTAAAACTTGTTTAATGCTCTACAACTTGATTTAAACCTTAAGTAATTAAAATGTATAGGGTTTTTAAAAAAAAAAAGGAATTTGTACACAAAAACTTTAATTACTCGAAAACAAGCAATTTTTAAAATTTTTAATATGTCATTTTAAAGCTCATTAAATGTCTCTAAATCTTATGCTTAACTTATGTTTTAAAACTTATAGGTTTTAAAAGAAAAAAAAAAGAAGCTGTACATATATAACTATAATTTTTAAAGAATAACTTATTTTAATATGTTTTAAAATAGCCATTTTAGAGCTCATTTAATCCCAACAAGATGATTTTAAGCAAATGTATTTAAAATACATAGGTGTCTAAAAAAAGAAGAACTTTGTACTCAAAAACTTTATTACCTCAAAAATAACTGATTTTTAAATTTTATAACACAGTATTTTTAAAACTTGTTTAATGCTCTACAACTTGATTTAAACCTTAAGTAACTAAAATGTATAGGGTTTAAAAAAAAAAAAAAGAATTGTACAAAAAAACTTAATTACTCGAAAACAAGCAATTTTTAAAATTTTTTAATATTGTCATTTTAAAGCTCTTTAAATGTCTCTAAATCTTATGCTTAAACTTACGTGTTTAAAACTTATAGGTTTTAAAAAGAAAAAAAAAGAAGCTGTACATATATACTATAATTTCGCAAAGAATAACTTATTTTAATATGTTTTAAAATAGCCATTTTAGAGCTCATTTAATGCCCAACAAGATGATTTTAAGCAAATGTATTTAAAATACATAGGGTGTCTAAAAAAAGAAGAACTTTGTACTCAAAAACTTTATTACCTCAAAAATAACTGATTTTAAATGTTATAACACAGTCATTTAAAACTTGTTTAATGCTCTACAACTTGATTTAAACCTTAAGTAATTAAAATGTATAGGGTTTTAAAAAAAAAAAAGGAAGTTGTACACAAGAACTTTAATTACTCGAAAACAAGCAATTTTTAAAATTTTTTAATATGTCATTTTAAAGCTTTTCTATATGTCTCTGAATCTTATGTTAAACTTAAGTGTTTAAAACTTATAGGTTTTCTAAAAGAAAAAAAAAGGAGCTGTACATATATACTACTATAATTTCGCAAAGAATAACTTATTTTATATGTTTTAAAATAGCCATTTTAGAGCTCATTTAATGCCCAACAAGTTGATTTTAGGCAAATGTATTTAAAATACATAGGGTGTCTAAAAAAAGAAGAACTTTGTACTCAAAAACTTTATTACCTCAAAAACTAACTGATTTTTAAATGTTATAACACGTCATTTTAAAACTTTTTAATGCTCTACAACTTGATTTAAACCTTAAGTAACTAAAATGTATAGGGTTTTTTAAAAAAAAAGGGAAGTTGTACACAAAACTTTAATTGCTCGAAAACAAGCAATTTTTAAAATTTTTTAATATGTTAATTGTAAAGCTCATTAAATGTCTCTAAATCTTATGCTTAACTTATGTGTTTAAACGTTATAGGTTTTTAAAAAAAAAAAAAAAAGAAGCTGTACATATAACTATAATTTCGCAAAAAATAACTTATTTATATGTTTGTAAAATAGCCATTTTAGAGCTCATTTAATGCCCAACAAGATGAGTTTAAGCAAATGTATTTAAAATACATAGGGTTTCTAAAAAAAAGAAGAACTTTGTACTCAAAAACTTTATAACCTCAAAAAATAACTGATTTTTAAATGTTATAAACACAGTAATTTAAAACTTGTTTAATGCTCTACAACTTGATTTAAACCTTAAGTAACTAAAATGTATAGGGTTTTAAAAAAAAAAAAAAAATTGTACACAAAAACTTTAATTACTCGAAAACAAGCAATTTTTAAAAATTTTTTAATATTGTCATTTTAAAGCTCTTTAAATGTCTCTAAATCTTATGCTTAACTTACGTGTTAAAACTTATAGGTGTTTCTAAAAGAAAAAAAAAGAAGCTGTACATATAGACTATAATTTCGCAAAGAAAAATTATTTTAATATGTTTTTAAATAGCCATTTTAGAGCTCATTTAATGCCCAACAAGATGATTTTAAGCAAATGTATTTAAAATACATAGGGTGTCTAAAAAAAAGAAGAACTTTGTACTCAAAAACTTTATAACCTCAAAAAAAATAACTGATTTTTTAATGTTAAACACAGTATTTTAAAACTTTTTAATGCTCTACAACTTGATTTAAACCTTAAGTAATTAAAATGTATAGGGGTTAAAAAAAAAAAAGAAAGAATTGGTACACAAAAACTTTAATTACTCGAAAACAAGCAATTTTAAAAATTTTTTAATATTGTCATTTTAAAGCTTTTTTATATGTCTCTAAATCTTATGTTAAACTTAAGTGTTTAAAACTTATAGGTTTTCTAAAAGAAAAAAAAAAGAGAGCTGTACATATATACTATAATTTCGCAAAGAATAACTTATTTTAATATGTTTTAAAATAGCCATTTTAGAGCTCATTTTAAATGCCCAACAAGTTGATTTTAGGCAAATGTTTTATTTAAAATACATAGGTGTCTAAAAAAAAGAAGAACTTTGTACTCAAAAACTTTATTACGCTCAAAAAATAACTGAGTTTAAATGTTTAACACAGTCTTTTAAAACTTATTTAATGCTCTACAACTTGATTTAAACCTTAAGTAACTAAAATGTAATAGGGTTTTTTAAAAAAAAAAGGAAGTTGTACACAAAGAACGTTAAATTAACTCGAAAACAAGCAATTTTTAAAATTTTTTAATTATTGTCATTTTAAAGCTCTTTTAATGTCTGAATCTTATGTTAAACTTAAGTGTTTAAAACTTATAGGTTTTCTAAAAGAAAAAAAAAGGACTGTACATATATACTATAATTTCGCAAAGAATAACTTATTTTAAATATGTTTTAAAATAGCCATTTTAGAGCTCATTTTAATGCCCAACAAGTTGATTTTAGGCAAATGTATTTAAATACATAGGGTGGTCTAAAAAAAAGAAGAACTTTGTACTCAAAAACTTTATTACCTCAAAAAAATAACTGATTTTTAAATGTTATAACAAAGTCATTTTTGAAAACGTTTTTTAATGCTCTACAACTTGATTTAAACCTTAAGTAACTAAAATGTATAGGGTTTTAAAAAAAAAAAAAGGAAGTTGTACACAGAACTTTAATTGCTCGAAAAAAAGCAATTTTTAAAATTTTTTTAATATTGTCATTTTAAAGCTTTTCTATATGTCTCTGAATCTTATGTTAAACGTAAGTGTTTAAAACTTATAGGTTTTTCTAAAAGAAAAAAAAAAGGAGCTGTACATATATACTATAATTTCGCAAAGAATAACTTATTTTAATATGTTTTAAAATAGCCATTTTGAGAGCTATTTAATGCCCAACAAGTTGATTTTAGGCAAATGTATTTAAAATACATAGGGTGTCTAAAAAAAAGAAGAACTTTGTACTCAAAAACTTTATTACCTCAAAAACGATCTGATTTTTAAATGTTATAAACACAGTAATTTTAAAACTTGTTTAATGCTCTAACAAATTGATTTAAACCTTAAGTAATTAAAATGTATAGGGTTTTTAAAAAAAAAAAGGAATTTGTACACAAGAACTTTAATTACTCGAAAACAAGCAATTTTTAAAATTTTGTAATAATGTCATTTTAAAGCTCATTAAATGTCTCTAAATCTTATGTTAATTAAGTGTTTAAAACTTATAGGTTTTTAAAAGAAAAAAAAAGAAGCTGTACATATGAACTATAATTCGCAAGAATAACTTTTTAATATGTTTTAAAATAGCCATTTTAGAGCTCATTTAATCCCAAACAAGATGATTTTAAGCAAATGTATTTAAAATACATAGGGTGTCTAAAAAAAAGAAGAACTTTTGTACTCAAAAACTTTATTACCTCAAAAAATAACTGAATTTTAAATGTTATAACACAGTATTTTTAAAACTTGTTAATATGCTCTAACAACGTGATTTAAACCGTTAAGTAATAAAATGTAGGGTTTAAAAAAAAAAAAAGGAATTTGTACACAAAAACTTTAATTACTCGAAAACAAGCAATTTTTAAAATTTTTTAATATTGTCATTTTAAAGCTTTTTATAGATGTCTCTAAATCTTATGTTAACACTTAAGTGTTTAAAACTGATAGGTTTTCTAAAAGAAAAAAAAAAGAAGCTGTACATATATACTATTAATTTCGCAAAGAGAACTTATTTTAATATGTTTTAAAATAGCCATTTTAGAGCTCATTTAATGCCCAACAAGATGAGTTTAGGCAAATGTATTTAAAATACATAGGGGTGTCTAAAAAAAAAGAAGAACTTTGTACTCAAAAACCTTATTACCGCCTCAAAAATAAACTGATTTTAAATGTTATAACACAGTAATTTAAAAACTTGTTTAATGCTCTACAACTGGAATTTAAACTAAAGTACTTAAAATGTATAGGGGTTTTAAAAAAAAAAAAAGGAATTGTACACAAAAACTTTAATTACTCGAAACAAGCAATTGTTTAAAATTTTTGTAATATGGTCATTTAAAGCTTTTTATATGTCCCTCTAAATCTTATGTTAACTTAAGTGGTTTAAAACTTATAGGTTTTCTAAAAGAAAAAAAAAGGAGCTGTACATATACTATAATTTCGCAAAGAATAACTTATTTTAATATGTTTTAAATAGCCATTTTAGAGCTCATTTAATGCCAACAAGTTGATTTTAAGCAAATGTATTTAAAATACATAGGGTGTCAAAAAAAAAGAAGACTTTGTACTCAAAAACTTTATTACTTCAAAAACTAACTGATTTTTAAATGTTTAAACACAGTCATTTTAAAACTTGTTTTAATGCTCTACAACGTGATTTAAACCTTAAGTAATTAAAATGTATAGGGTTTTAAAAAAAAAAAAAGGAATTTGTACACAAAAACTTTAATTACTCGAAAACAAGCAATTTTTAAAATTTTTTTATATGTGTTGTTTTAAAGCTTTTTTAAATGTCTCTAAATCTTATGCTAAACTTAAGTGTTTAAAACTGATGGGTTTTCTAAAGAAAAAAAAAAAGAAGCTGTACATATATACTATAATTTCGCAAAGAATAACTTATTTTAATATGTTTTAAAATAGCCATTTTAGAGCTCATTTAATGCCCAACAAGATGATGTTAAGCAAATGTATTTAAAATACATAGGGTGTCTAAAAAAAAGAAGAACTTTGTACTCAAAACTTTTTAAACCTCAAAAAATAACTGATTTTTTAAATGTTATAACACAGTAAATTTAAAACGTGTTTAATGCTCTACAACTTGATTTAAACCTTAAGTAATTAAAATGTATAGGGTTTTAAAAAAAAAAAGGAAGTTGTACACAAGAAACGTTAATTGCTCGAAAACAAGCAATTTTTAAAATTTTTTAAATATTGTCATTTTAAAGCTTTTCTATAGGTGTCCTGAATCTTATGTTAACTTAAGTGTTTTAAAACTTATAGGTTTTCTAAAAGAAAAAAAAAGAGCTGTACATATATACTATAATTTCGCAAAGAATAACTTATTTTAATAGTTTAAAAATAGCCATTTTAGAGCTCATTTAATGCCCAACAAGATGATTTTAAGCAAA
>QUOH01000039.1:1288903-1310529 GCA_010416925.1 Polistes metricus | reverse complement strand
AAAGAGCTTTAAAATGACAATATTAAAAAATTTTAAAAAATTGCTTGTTTTCGAGTAATTAAAGTTTTGTGTACAACTTCTTTTTTTTTTTTAAAACCCTATACATTTAGTTACTTAAGGTTTAAATCAAGTTGTAGAGCATTAAACAAGTTTTAAAATGACTGTGTTAATAACATTTAAAAATCAGTTAGTTTTTGAGGTAATAAATTTTTTGTTACAAGTTCTTCTTTTTTTAGACACCTATGTATTTTAAATACATTTGCTTAAAATCATCTTGTTGGGCATTAAATGAGCTCTAAAATGGCTATTTTAAAACATATTAAAATAAGTTATTCTTTGAGAAATTAAAGTATATATGTACAGCTTCTTTTTTTTTTCTTTAGAAAACCTATAAGTTTTAAACACTTACGTATAACATAAGATTTAGAGACATATAAAAAGCTTTAAAATGACAATATTAAAAAATTTAAAAATTGCTTGTTTCGAGTAATTAAAGTTTTTGTGTACAAATTCCCTTTTTTTTTTTAAAACCCTATACATTTTAATTACTTAAGGTTTAAATCAAGTTGTAGAGCATTAAACAAGTTTTAAAATTTACTGTGTTATAACATTTAAAAATCAGTTATTTTTTGAGGTAATAAGTTTTTGAGTACAAAGTTCTTCTTTTTTTTAGACACCCTATGTATTTTAAATACATTTGCTTAAATCATTTTGTTGGGCATTAAATGAGCTCTAAAATGGCTATTTAAAAACAATTAAATAAGTTATTCTTTGCGAAATTATAGTATATATGTACAGCTTCTTTTTTTTTTCTTTTTAAAAACCTATAAGTTTTAAACACGTAAGTTAAGCATAAGATTTAGAGACATTTAAAAAGCTTTAAAATGACAATATTAAAAAATTTTAAAAATTGCTTGTTTTCGAGAGTAATTAAAGTTTTTGTGTACAATTTTTTTTTTTTTTTTTAAAACCCTATACATTTTAGTTACTTAAGGTTTAAATCAAGTTGTAGAGCAAAAACAGTTTTAAAATGACTGTGTTATAAAATTTAAAAATCAGTTGTTTTTTAGGTAATAAAGTTTTTGAGTCAAAGTTCTTCTTTTTTTTAGAAACCCTATGTATTTTAAATACATTTGCTTAAAATCATCTTGTTTGGCATTAAATGAGCTCTAAAATGGCTATTTTAAAACATATTAAAATAAGTTATTCTTTGAGAAATTATAGTTATATGTACAGCTTCTTTTTTTTTTCTTTTTAAAAACCTATAAGTTTTAAACACTTAGTTAAGCATAAGATTTAGAGACATTTAAAAGCTTTAAAATGACAATATTACAAAATTTAAAAATTGCTTGTTTTCGAGTAATTAAAGTTTTTGTGTAACAAATTCCTTTTTTTTTTTTAAAAACCTATACATTTTAATTACTTAAGGTTTAAATCAAGTTGTAGAGCATTAAACAAGTTTTAAAATTACTGTGTTATAACATTTAAAAATCAGTTAGTTTTTGAGTAATAAAGTTTTTGAGTACAAAGTTCTTCTTTTTTAGACACCCTATGTATTTTAAATACATTTGCTTAAAATCATCTTGTTGGGCATTAAATGAGCTCTAAAATGGCTATTTTAAAACATATTAAAATAAGTTATTCTTTGCGAAATTATAGTATATATGTACAGCTTCTTTTTTTCTTTTTAGAAAACCTATAAGTTTTTAAACACGTAAGTTAGACATAAGATTTAGAGACATTTAAAGAGCTTTAAAATGACAATATTAAAAAATTTAAAAATTGCTTGTTTTCGAGTAATTAAAGTTTTTGTGTACAATTTTTTTTTTTTTTTTTTAAAACCCTATACATTTTAGTTACTTAAGGTTTAAATCAAGTTGTAGAGCATTAAACAAGTTTTAAAAATACTTTGTTATAAATTTAAAAATCAGTTATTTTTTGAGGTAATAAAGTTTTTGAGTACAAAGTTCTTCTTTTTTTAGAAACCTCTATGTATTTTAAATACATTTGCTTAAAATCATCTTGTTGGGCATTAAATGAGCTCTAAAATGGCTATTTTAAAACATATTAAAATAAGTTATTCTTTGCGAAATTATAGTATATATGTACAGCTTCTTTTTTTTTCTTTTAGAAAACCTATAAGTTTTAAACACTTAAGTAAACATAAGATTTAGAGACATATAAAAAAGCTTTAAAATGACAATATTAAAAAATTTTAAAAATTGCTTGTTTTCGAGTAATTAAAGTTCTTGTGTACAACTTCCTTTTTTTTTTTTAAAACCCTATACATTTTAGTTACTTAAGGTTAAATCAAGTTGTAGAGCATTAAACAAGTTTTAAAATGACTGTGTTTTATAACATTTAAAAATCAGTTAGTTTTTGAGGTAATAAAGTTTTTGTGTACAGTTCTTCTTTTTTTTAGACACCCTATTATTTTAAATACATTTGCTTAAAATCATCTTGTTGGGCATTAAATGAGCTCTAAAATGGCTATTTTAAAACATATTAAAATAAGTTATTCTTTCGAAATTATAGTATATATGTACAGCTTCTTTTTTTTTCTTTTAGAAAACCTATAAGTTTTAAACACTTAAGTTAACATAAGATTTAGAGACATATAAAAAGCTTTAAAATGACAATATAAAAATTTTAAAAATTGCTTGTTTTCGAGTAATTAAAGTTTTTGTGTACAATTTTTTTTTTTTTTTTAAAACCCTATACATTTTAGTTACTTAAGGTTTAAATCAAGTTGTAGAGCATTAAACAAGTTTTAAAAATACTGTGTTATAACATTTAAAAATCAGTTAGTTTTTGAGGTAATAAAGTTTTTGAGTACAAAGTTCTTCTTTTTTAGAACACCTATGTATTTTAAATACATTTGCTTAAAATCATCTTGTTGGGGATTAAATGAGCTCTAAAATGGCTATTTTAAAACATATATTAAAATAAGTTATTCTTTGCGAAATTATAGTCATATGTACAGCTTCTTTTTTTTTTCTTTTAAAAACCTATAAGTTTCAAACACTTAAGTTAGCATAAGATTTAGAGACATTTAAAGAGCTTTAAAATGACATATTAAAAAATTTTAAAAATTGCTTGTTTTCGAGTAATTAAAGTTTTTGTGTACAAATTCCTTTTTTTTTTTAAAACCCTATACATTTAATTACTTAAGGTTTAAATCAAGTTGTAGAGCATTAAACAAGTTTTAAAATGACTGTGTTATAACATTTAAAAATCAGTTAGTTTTTGAGCTAATAAAGTTTTGAGTACAAAGTTCTTCTTTTTTTTAGACACCCCATGTATTTTAAATACATTTGCTTAAAATCATCTTGTAGGGCATTAATGAGCTCTAAAATGGCTATTTTAAAACATATTAAAATAAGTTATTCTTTGCGAAATTATAGTATATATGTACAGCTTCTTTTTTTTTCTTTTTAAAACCTATAAGTTTTAAACACTTAAGTTAACATAAGATTTAGAGACATTTAAAGAGCTTTAAAATGACAATATTAAAAAATTTAAAAATTGCTTGTTTTCGAGTAATTAAAGTTTTTGTGTACCAATTTTTTTTTTTTTTTTAAAACCCTATACATTTTATTACTTAAGGTTTAAATCAAGTTGTAGAGCATTAAACAAGTTTTAAAATACGTGTTATAACATTTAAAATCAGTTATTTTTGAGGTAATAATTTTTTGAGTACAAAGTTCTTCTTTTTTTTTAGAAACTCTATGTATTTTAAATACATTTGCTTAAAATCATCTTGTTGGGGATTAAATGAGCTCTAAAATGGCTATTTTTAAAACATATTAAAATAAGTTATTCTTTGCGAAATTATAGTATATATGTACAGCTTCTTTTTTTTTCTTTTAGAAAACCTATAAGTTTTAAACACTTAAGTTTAACATAAGATTTAGAGACATATAAAAAGCTTTAAAATGACAATATTAAAAATTTTAAAAATTGCTTGTTTTCGAGTAATTAAAGTTTTTGTGTAAAATTCCTTTTTTTTTTTTAAACCCTATACATTTTAATTACTTAAGGTTTAAATCAAGTTGTAGAGCATTAAACAAGTTTTAAAATACTGTGTTATAACATTTAAAAATCAGTTATTTTTGAGGTAATAAAGTTTTTGAGTACAAAGTTCTTCTTTTTTTTTAGACACCTATGTATTTTAAATACATTTGCTTAAAATCATCTTGTTGGGCATTAAATGAGCTCTAAAATGGCTATTTTAAAACATATTAAAATAAGTTATTCTTTGCGAAATTATAGTATATATGTACAGCTCTTTTTTTTTCTTTTAGAAAACCTATAAGTTTTTAAACACTTAAGTTTAACATAAGATTTAGAGATATAAAAAAGCTTTAAATGAACAATAAAAAAATTTAAAAAATTGCTTGTTTTCGAGTAAGTAATTAAAGTTTTGTGTACAAATTCCTTTTTTTTTTAAAACCCCTATACATTTTAATTACTTAAGGTTTAAATCAAGTTGTAGAGCATTAAAACAAGTTTTAAAATTACTGTGTTATAAAATTTAAAAATCAGTTATTTTTGAGGTAATAAAGTTTTTGAGTACAAAGTTCTTTTTTTTTTTAGAAACCCTATGTATTTTAAATACATTTGCTTAAAATCATCTTGTTGGGCATTAAATGAGCTCTAAAATGGCTATTTTAAAACATATTAAAATAAGTTCTCTTTGCGAAATTATAGTATATATGTACAGCTTCTTTTTTTTTCTTTTTAGAAAACCTATAGTTTTAAACACTTAAGTTTAACATAAGATTTAGAGACATATAAAAAGCTTTAAAATGACAATATTAAAAAATTTTAAAAATTGCTTGTTTTCGAGTAATTAAAGTTTTGTGTACAACTTCCTTTTTTTTTTTAAAACCCTATACATTTTAGTTACTTAAGTTTAAATCAAGTTGTAGAGCGAGCAAAAAAGTTTTAAAATGACGTGTTATAACATTTAAAAATCAGTTATTTTTGAGTGGGTAATAAAGTTTTTGAGTACAAAGTTCTTCTTTTTTTAGACACCCTATGTATTTTAATACATTTGCCTAAATCAACTTGTTGGGCATTAAATGAGCTCAAAATGGCTATTTAAAACATATTAAAAAAGTTATTCTTTGCGAAATTATAGTATATATGTACAGCTTCTTTTTTTTTTCTTTTAGAAAACCTATAAGTTTTAAACACTTAAGTTTAAATAAGATTTAGAGACATATAAAAAAGCTTTAAAATGACAATAAAAAAATTTTAAAAATTGCTTGTTTTCGAGTAATTAAAGTTTTTGTGTACAAATTCCTTTTTTTTTTTTAAAACCCTATACATTTTAATTACTTAAGGTTTAAATCAAGTTGTAGAGCATTAAACAAGTTTTTAAAATGACTGTGTTATAACATTTAAAAATCAGTTAGTTTTTGAGGTAAGTTTTTTTTGAGTACAAAGTTCTTCTTTTTTTTAGACACCCTATGTATTTTAAATACATTTGCTTAAAAGATTGTTGGGCATTAATGAGCTCTAAAATGGCTATTTTAAAACATATAAAAAAAGTTATTCTTGAAGAAATTATAGTATATATGTACAGCTTCTTTTTTTTTTCTTTTTAAAACCTATAAGTTTAAAACACAGAATTAAGCATAAGATTTAGAGACATTTAAAAAGCTTTAAAATGACAATATTAAAAATTTTAAAAATTGCTTGTTTTCGAGTAATTAAAGTTTTTGTGTACAAATTCCTTTTTTTTTTAAAAACCCTATACATTTTATTACTTAAGGTGTTAAATCAAGTTGTAGAGCATTAAACAAGTTTTAAAATTACTGTGTTATAACATTTAAAATCAGTTAGTTTTTTGAGGTAATAAATTTTTGAGTACAAAGTTCTTCTTTTTTTAGACACCTATGTATTTTAAATACATTTGCTTAAAATCATCTTGTTGGGCATTAAATGAGCTCTAAATGGCTATTTTAAAACATATTAAAATAAGTTATTCTTTGCGAAATTATAGTATATATGTACAGCTTCTTTTTTTTTCTTTTAGAAAACCTATAAGTTTTAAACACTTAAGTTTAACATAAGATTTAGAGACATATAAAAAGCTTTAAAATGACAATATTAAAAATTTTAAAAATTGCTTGTTTTCGAGTAATTAAAGTTTTTGTGTACAAACTTCCTTTTTTTTTTTAAAACCTATACATTTTAGTTACTTAAGGTTTAATCAAGTTGTAGAGCATTAAACAAGTTTTAAAATGACTTTGTTATAACATTTAAAAATCAGTTATTTTTTGAGGTAATAAAGTTTTTGAGTACAAAGTTCTTCTTTTTTTAGACACCCTATGTATTTTAAATACATTTGCTAAAATCAACTTGTTGGGCATTAAATGAGCTCTAAAATGGCTATTTTAAAACATATTAAATAAGTTATTCTTTGCGAAATTATAGTATATATGTACAGCTCTTTTTTTTTCTTTTTGAAAACCTATAAGTTTAAACACTTAAGTTAAGCATAAGATTTAGAGACATTTAAAAAGCTTTAAAATGACAATATTAAAAAATTTTAAAAATTGCTTGTTTTCGAGTAATTAAAGTTTTTGTGTACAATTTTTTTTTTTTTTTTAAAACCCTATACATTTTAGTTACTAAGGTTTAAATCAAGTTGTAGAGCATTAAACAAGTTTTAAAAATACTGTGTTATAAAATTTAAAAATCAGTTAGTTTTTGAGGTAATAAATTTTTGAGTACAAAGTTCTTCTTTTTTTTAGAAACCTATGTATTTTAAATACATTTGCTTAAAATCATCTTGTTGGGGCATTAAATGAGCTCTAAAATGGCTATTTTAAAACATATTAAAATAAGTTATTCTTTGCGAAATTATAGTTATATGTACAGCTTCTTTTTTTTTCTTTTAGAAAACCTATAAGTTTTAAACACTTAAGTTAAACATAAGATTTAGAGACATATAAAAAGCTTTAAATGACAATATTAAAAAATTTTTAAAATTGCTTGTTTTCGCAATTAATTAAAGTTCTTGTGTAAAACTTCCTTTTTTTTTTAAAACCCTATACATTTTAGTTACTTAAGGTTTAAATCAAGTTGTAGAGCATTAAAAAAGTTTTTAAAATGACGTGTTATAACATTTAAAAATCAGTTATTTTTGAGGTAATAAAGTTTTTGAGTACAAAGTTCTTCTTTTTTTTAGACACCCTATGTATTTTAAATACATTTGCCTAAAATCAACTTGTTGGGCATTAAATGAGCTCTAAAATGGCTATTTAAAACATATTAAAATAAGTTATTCTTTGCGAAATTATAGTATATATGTACAGCTCTTTTTTTTTCTTTTAGAAAACCTATAAGTTTTAAACACTTAGTTTAGAATAAGATTTAGAGACATTAAAAAGCTTTAAAATGACAATATTAAAAAATTTTAAAAATTGCTTGTTTTCGAGTAATTAAAGTTTTTGTGTACAAATTCCTTTTTTTTTTTTTAAAACCCTATACATTTTAGTTACTTAAGGTTTAAATCAAGTTGTAGAGCATTAAACAAGTTTTAAAATGACTGTGTTATAACATTTAAAAATCAGTTAGTTTTTGAGGTAATAAAGTTTTTGTGTACAAAGTTCTTTTTTTTTTAGACACCCTATGTATTTTAAATACATTTGCTTAAAATCTTGTTGGGCATTAAATGAGCTCTAAAATGGCTATTTTTAAACATATTAAAATAAGTTATTCTTTGCGAAATTATAGTTTATATGTACAGCTTCTTTTTTTTTCTTTTAAAAACCAATAAGTTTTAAACACTTAAGTTTAACATAAGATATAGAGACATATAAAAAAGCTTTAAAATGACAATATTAAAAATTTTAAAAATTGCTTGTTTTCGAGTAATTAAAGTTCTTGTGTACAAATTCCTTTTTTTTTTTTTAAACCCTATACATTTTAGTTACTTAAGGTTTAAATCAAGTTGTAGAGCATTAAACAAGTTTTAAAATGACTGTGTTATAACATTTAAAATCAGTTAGTTTTTGAGGTAATAAAGTTTTTGTGTACAAAGTTCTTCTTTTTTTTAGACACCCTATGTATTTTAAATACATTTGCTTAAAATCATCTTGTTGGGCATTAAATGAGCTCTAAAATGGCTATTTTAAAACATATTAAAATAAGTTATTCTTTGAGAAATTATAGTTTATATGTACAGCTTCTTTTTTTTTTCTTTAGAAAACCTATAAGTTTTAAACACGTAAGTTAAGCATAAGATTTATAGACATTTAAAAAGCTTTAAAATGACAATATTAAAAAATTTTAAAAATTGCTTGTTTTCGAGTAATTAAAGTTTATGTGTACAAATTCCTTTTTTTTTTTTTAAAACCCTATACATTTTAGTTACTTAAGGTTTAAATCAAGTTGTAGAGCATTAAACAAGTTTTAAAATGACTGTGTTATAACATTTAAAAATCAGTTAGTTTTTGACGTAATAAAGTTTTTGTGTACAAAGTTCTTCTTTTTTTTAGACACCCTATGTATTTTAAATACATTTGCTTAAAATCATCTTGTTGGGCATTAAATGAGCTCTAAAATGGCTATTTTAAAACATATTAAAATAAGTTATTCTTTGAGAAATTATAGTTTATATGTACAGCTTCTTTTTTTTTTCTTTTAAAAAACTAATAAGTTTTAAACACTTAAGTTTAGAATAAGATTTAGAGACATTCAAAGAGCTTTAAAATGACAATATTAAAAAATTTTAAAAATTGCTTGTTTTCGAGTAATTAAAGTTTTGTGTACAAATTCCTTTTTTTTTTTTTAAAAACCCTATACATTTTAATTACTTAAGGTTTAAATCAAGTTGTAGAGCATTAAACAAGTTTTAAAATGACTGTGTTATAACATTTTAAAAATCAGTTAGTTTTTGAGGTAATAATGTTTTTGTGTACAAAGTTCTTCTTTTTTTTAGACACCCTATGTATTTTAAATACATTTGCTTAAAATCATCTTGTTGGGCATTAAATGAGCTCTAAAATGGCTATTTTAAAACATATTAAAATAAGTTATTCTTTGAGAAATTATAGTTTATATGTACAGCTTCTTTTTTTTTTCATTTAGAAAACCTATAAGTTTTAAACACGTAAGTTAAGCATAAGATTTATAGACATTTAAAAAGCTTTAAAATGACAATATTAAAAAATTTTAAAAATTGCTTTTTGTCGAGTAATTAAAGTTTATGTGTACAAATTCCTTTTTTTTTTTTAAAACCCTATACATTTTAGTTACTTAAGGTTTAAATCAAGTTGTAGAGCATTAAACAAGTTTTAAAATGACTGTGTTATAACATTTAAAAATCAGTTAGTTTTTGACGTAATGAAGTTTTTGTGTACAAAGTTCTTCTTTTTTTTAGACACCCTATGAATTTTAAATACATTTGCTTGAAATCATCTTGTTGGGCATTATATGAGCTCTAAAATGGCTATTTTAAAACATATTAAAATAAGTTATTCTTTGAGAAATTATAGTTTATATGTACAGCTTCTTTTTTTTTTCTTTTAAAAAACTAATAAGTTTTAAACACTTAAGTTTAGAATAAGATTTAGAGACATTTAAAGAGCTTTAAAATGACAATATTAAAAAATTTTAAAAATTGCTTGTTTTCGAGTAATTAAAGTTTATGTGTAACAACTCCTTTTTTTTTTTAAAAAACCCTATACAATTTAATTACTTAACGATTAAATCAAGTTGTAGAGAATTAAACAAGTTTTAAAATGACTGTGTTATAACATTTTAAAATCAGTTAGTTTTTGAGGTAATAATGTTTTTGTGTACAAAGTTCTTCTTTTTTTTAGACACCCTATGTATTTTAAATACATTTGCTTAAAATCATCTTGTTGGGCATTAAATGAGCTCTAAAATGGCTATTTTAAAACATATTAAAATAAGTTATTCTTTGAGAAATTATAGTTTATATGTACAGCTTCTTTTTTTTTCTTTTAGAAAACCTATAAGTTTTAAACACTTAAGTTAAGCATAAGATTAGAGACATTTAAAAAGCTTTAAAATGACAATATTAAAAAATTTTAAAAATTGCTTGTTTTCGAGTAATTAAAGTTTTTGTGTACAAATTCCTTTTTTTTTTTTTAACCCTATACATTTTAGTTACTTAAGGTTTAAATCAAGTTGTAGAGCATTAAACAAGTTTTAAAATGACTGTGTTATAACATTTAAAAATCAGTTAGTTTTTGAGGTAATAAAGTTTTTGTGTACAAAGTTCTTCTTTTTTTTAGACACCCTATGTATTTTAAATACATTTGCTTAAAATCATCTTGTTGGGCATTAAATGAGCTCTAAAATGGCTATTTTAAAACATATTAAAATAAGTTATTCTTTGAGAAATTATAGTTTATATGTACAGCTTCTTTTTTTTTTCTTTTAGAAAACCTATAAGTTTTAAACACGTAAGTTAAGCATAAGATTTAGAGACATTTAAAGAGCTTTAAAATGACAATATTAAAAAATTTTAAAAATTGCTTGTTTTCGAGTAATTAAAGTTTTTGTGTACAAATTCCTTTTTTTTTTTTAAAACCCTATACATTTTAGTTACTTAAGGTTTAAATCAAGTTGTAGAGCATTAAACAAGTTTTAAAATGACTGTGTTATAACATTTAAAAATCAGTTAGTTTTTGAGGTAATAAAGTTTTTGTGTACAAAGTTCTTCTTTTTTTAGACACCCTATGTATTTTAAATACATTTGCTTAAAATCATCTTGTTGGGCATTAAATGAGCTCTAAAATGGCTATTTTAAAACATATTAAAATAAGTTATTCTTTGAGAAATTATAGTTATATGTACAGCTTCTTTTTTTTTTCTTTTAGAAAACCTATAAGTTTTAAACACTTAAGTTTAACATAAGATATAGAGACATATAAAAAAGCTTTAAAATGACAATATTAAAAAATTTTAAAAATTGCTTGTTTTCGAGTAATTAAAGTTTTTGTGTACAAATTCCTTTTTTTTTTTTAAAACCCTATACATTTTAATTACTTAAGGTTTAAATCAAGTTGTAGAGCATTAAACAAGTTTTAAAATGACTGTGTTATAACATTTAAAATCAGTTAGTTTTTGAGGTAATAAAGTTTTTGTGTACAAAGTTCTTCTTTTTTTTAGACACCCTATGTATTTTAAATACATTTGCTTAAAATCATCTTGTTGGGCATTAAATGAGCTCTAAAATGGCTATTTTAAAACATATTAAAATAAGTTATTCTTTGAGAAATTATAGTTTATATGTACAGCTTCTTTTTTTTTTCTTTTAGAAAACCAATAAGTTTTAAACACTTAAGTTTAGAATAAGATTTAGAGACATTAAAAAGCTTTAAAATGACAATATTAAAAAATTTTAAAAATTGCTTGTTTTCGAGTAATTAAAGTTTTTGTGTACAAATTCCTTTTTTTTTTTTAAAACCCTATACATTTTAATTACTTAAGGTTTAAATCAAGTTGTAGAGCATTAAACAAGTTTTAAAATGACTGTGTTATAACATTTAAAAATCAGTTAGTTTTTGAGGTAATAAAGTTTTTGTGTACAAAGTTCTTCTTTTTTTAGACACCCTATGTATTTTAAATACATTTGCTTAAAATCATCTTGTTGGGCATTAAATGAGCTCTAAAATGGCTATTTTAAAACATATTAAAATAAGTTATTCTTTGAGAAATTATAGTTTATATGTACAGCTTCTTTTTTTTTTCTTTTAGAAAACCAATAAGTTTTAAACACTTAAGTTTAACATAAGATATAGAGACATATAAAAAAGCTTTAAAATGACAATATTAAAAATTCTAAAAATTGCTTGTTTTCGAGTAATTAAAGTTCTTGTGTACAAATTCCTTTTTTTTTTTTAAAACCCTATACATTTTAATTACTTAAGGTTTAAATCAAGTTGTAGAGCATTAAACAAGTTTTAAAATGACTGTGTTATAACATTTAAAAATCAGTTAGTTTTTGAGGTAATAAAGTTTTTGTGTACAAAGTTCTTCTTTTTTTTAGATACCCTATGTATTTTAAATACATTTGCTTAAAATCATCTTGTTGGGCATTAAATGAGCTCTAAAATGGCTATTTTAAAACATATTAAAATAAGTTATTCTTTGAGAAATTATAGTTTATATGTACAGCTTCTTTTTTTTTTCTTTTAGAAAACCTATAAGTTTTAAACACTTAAGTTTAACATAAGATATAGAGACATATAAAAAAGCTTTAAAATGACAATATTAAAAAATTTTAAAAATTGCTTGTTTTCGAGTAATTAAAGTTTTTGTGTACAAATTCCTTTTTTTTTTTTAACCCTATACATTTTAGTTACTTAAGGTTTAAATCAAGTTGTAGAGCATTAAACAAGTTTTAAAATGACTGTGTTATAACATTTAAAAATCAGTTAGTTTTTGAGGTAATAAAGTTTTTGTGTACAAAGTTCTTCTTTTTTTTAGACACCCTATGTATTTTAAATACATTTGCTTAAAATCATCTTGTTGGGCATTAAATGAGCTCTAAAATGGCTATTTTAAAACATATTAAAATAAGTTATTCTTTGAGAAATTATAGTTTATATGTACAGCTTCTTTTTTTTTTCTTTTAGAAAACCTATAAGTTTTAAACACTTAAGTTTAACATAAGATTTAGAGACATATAAAAAGCTTTAAAATGACAATATTAAAAAATTTTAAAAATTGCTTGTTTTCGAGTAATTAAAGTTTTTGTGTACAAATTCCTTTTTTTTTTTTAAAACCCTATACATTTTAATTACTTAAGGTTTAAATCAAGTTGTAGAGCATTAAACAAGTTTTAAAATGACTGTGTTATAACATTTAAAAATCAGTTAGTTTTTGAGGTAATAAAGTTTTTGTGTACAAAGTTCTTCTTTTTTTTAGACACCCTATGTATTTTAAATACATTTGCTTAAAATCATCTTGTTGGGCATTAAATGAGCTCTAAAATGGCTATTTTAAAACATATTAAAATAAGTTATTCTTTGAGAAATTATAGTTTATATGTACAGCTTCTTTTTTTTTTCTTTTAGAAAACCTATAAGTTTTAAACACTTAAGTTTAACATAAGATATAGAGACATATAAAAAAGCTTTAAAATGACAATATTATAAAATTTTAAAAATTGCTTGTTTTCGAGTAATTAAAGTTTTTGTGTACAAATTCCTTTTTTTTTTTTAAACCCTATACATTTTAATTACTTAAGGTTTAAATCAAGTTGTAGAGCATTAAACAAGTTTTAAAATGACTGTGTTATAACATTTAAAATCAGTTAGTTTTTGAGGTAATAAAGTTTTTGTGTACAAAGTTCTTCTTTTTTTTAGACACCCTATGTATTTTAAATACATTTGCTTAAAATCATCTTGTTGGGCATTAAATGAGCTCTAAAATGGCTATTTTAAAACATATTAAAATAAGTTATTCTTTGAGAAATTATAGTTTATATGTACAGCTTCTTTTTTTTTTCTTTTAGAAAACCTATAAGTTTTAAACACTTAAGTTTAACATAAGATATAGAGACATATAAAAAGCTTTAAAATGACAATATTAAAAAATTTTAAAAATTGCTTGTTTTCGAGTAATTAAAGTTTTTGTGTACAAATTCCTTTTTTTTTTTAAAACCCTATACATTTTAATTACTTAAGGTTTAAATCAAGTTGTAGAGCATTAAACAAGTTTTAAAATGACTGTGTTATAACATTTTAAAATCAGTTAGTTTTTGAGGTAATAAAGTTTTTGTGTACAAAGTTCTTCTTTTTTTTAGACACCCTATGTATTTTAAATACATTTGCTTAAAATCATCTTGTTGGGCATTAAATGAGCTCTAAAATGGCTATTTTAAAACATATTAAAATAAGTTATTCTTTGAGAAATTATAGTTTATATGTACAGCTTCTTTTTTTTTTCTTTTAGAAAACCAATAAGTTTTAAACACTTAGTTTAGAATAAGATTTAGAGACATTTAAAAAGCTTTAAAATGACAATATTAAAAAATTTTAAAAATTGCTTGTTTTCGAGTAATTAAAGTTTTTGTGTACAAATTCCTTTTTTTTTTTTAAAACCCTATACATTTTAGTTACTTAAGGTTTAAATCAAGTTGTAGAGCATTAAACAAGTTTTAAAATGACTGTGTTATAACATTTAAAATCAGTTAGTTTTTGAGGTAATAAAGTTTTTGTGTACAAAGTTCTTCTTTTTTTTAGACACCCTATGTATTTTAAATACATTTGCTTAAAATCATCTTGTTGGGCATTAAATGAGCTCTAAAATGGCTATTTTAAAACATATTAAAATAAGTTATTCTTTGAGAAATTATAGTTTATATGTACAGCTTCTTTTTTTTTCTTTTAGAAAACCTATAAGTTTTAAACACTTAAGTTTAACATAAGATATAGAGACATATAAAAAGCTTTAAAATGACAATATTAAAAAATTTTAAAAATTGCTTGTTTTCGAGTAATTAAAGTTTTTGTGTACAAATTCCTTTTTTTTTTTTTAAAACCCTATACATTTTAATTACTTAAGGTTTAAATCAAGTTGTAGAGCATTAAACAAGTTTTAAAATGACTGTGTTATAACATTTTAAAATCAGTTAGTTTTTGAGGTAATAAAGTTTTTGTGTACAAAGTTCTTCTTTTTTTTAGATACCCTATGTATTTTAAATACATTTGCTTAAAATCATCTTGTTGGGCATTAAATGAGCTCTAAAATGGCTATTTTAAAACATATTAAAATAAGTTATTCTTTGCGAAATTATAGTATATATGTACAGCTTCTTTTTTTTTTCTTTTAGAAAACCTATAAGTTTTAAACACTTAAGTTTAACATAAGATATAGAGACATATAAAAAAGCTTTAAAATGACAATATTATAAAATTTTAAAAATTGCTTGTTTTCGAGTAATTAAAGTTTTTGTGTACAAATTCCTTTTTTTTTTTAAAACCATATACATTTTAATTACTTAGGGCTTAAATCAAGTTGTAGAGCATTAAACAAGTTTTAAAATGACTGTGTTATAACATTTAAAAATCAGATAGTTTTTGAGGTAATAAAGTTTTTGTGTACAAATTTCTTCATTTTTTTAGACACTCTATGTATTTTAAATACATTTTCTTAATAATCATCTTGTTGGGCATTAAATGAGCTCTAAAATGGCTATTTTAAAACATATTAAAATAAGTTATTCTTTGAGAAATTATAGTTTATATGTACAGCTTCTTTTTTTTTCTTTTAAAAATTAATAAGTTTTAAATACTTAAGTTTAGACTAAGATTTAGAGACATTTAAAAAGCTTTAAAATGACAATATTAAAAAATTTTAAAAATTGCTTGTTTTCGAGTAATTAAAGTTTTTGTGTACAAATTCCTTTTTTTTTTTTAAAACCCTATACATTTTAATTACTTAAGGTTTAAATCAAGTTGTAGAGCATTAAACAAGTTTTAAAATGACTGTGTTATAACATTTAAAATCAGTTAGTTTTTGAGGTAATAAAGTTTTTGTGTACAAAGTTCTTCTTTTTTTTAGACACCCTATGTATTTTAAATACATTTGCTTAAAATCATCTTGTTGGGCATTAAATGAGCTCTAAAATGGCTATTTTAAAACATATTAAAATAAGTTATTCTTTGAGAAATTATAGTATATATGTACAGCTTCTTTTTTTTTTCTTTTAGAAAACCTATAAGTTTTAAACACTTAAGTTTAACATAAGATATAGAGACATATAAAAAAGCTTTAAAATGACAATATTAAAAAATTTTAAAAATTGCTTGTTTTCGAGTAATTAAAGTTTTTGTGTACAAATTCCTTTTTTTTTTTTAAAACCCTATACATTTTAATTACTTAAGGTTTAAATCAAGTTGTAGAGCATTAAACAAGTTTTAAAATGACTGTGTTATAACATTTAAAATCAGTTAGTTTTTGAGGTAATAAAGTTTTTGTGTACAAAGTTCTTCTTTTTTTTAGACACCCTATGTATTTTAAATACATTTGCTTAAAATCATCTTGTTGGGCATTAAATGAGCTCTAAAATGGCTATTTTAAAACATATTAAAATAAGTTATTCTTTGAGAAATTATAGTTTATATGTACAGCTTCTTTTTTTTTTTTTAGAAAACCTATAAGTTTTAAACACTTAAGTTAACATAAGATTTAGAGACATTAAAAAGCTTTAAAATGACAATATTAAAAATTTTAAAAATTGCTTGTTTTCGAGTAATTAAAGTTTTTGTGTACAAATTCCTTTTTTTTTTTTTTAAACCCTATACATTTTAGTTACTTAAGGTTTAAATCAAGTTGTAGAGCATTAAACAAGTTTTAAAATGACTGTGTTATAACATTTTAAAATCAGTTAGTTTTTGAGGTAATAAAGTTTTTGTGTACAAAGTTCTTCTTTTTTTAGACACCCTATGTATTTTAAATACATTTGCTTAAAATCATCTTGTTGGGCATTAAATGAGCTCTAAAATGGCTATTTTAAAACATATTAAAATAAGTTATTCTTTGAGAAATTATAGTTTATATGTACAGCTTCTTTTTTTTTTCTTTTAGAAAACCTATAAGTTTTAAACACTTAAGTTTAGCATAAGATTTAGAGACATTTAAAAAGCTTTAAAATGACAATATTAAAAAATTTTAAAAATTGCTTGTTTTCGAGTAATTAAAGTTTTTGTGTACAAATTCCTTTTTTTTTTTTAAAACCCTATACATTTTAATTACTTAAGGTTTAAATCAAGTTGTAGAGCATTAAACAAGTTTTAAAATGACTGTGTTATAACATTTAAAAATCAGTTAGTTTTTGAGGTAATAAAGTTTTTGTGTACAAAGTTCTTCTTTTTTTTAGATACCCTATGTATTTTAAATACATTTGCTTAAAATCATCTTGTTGGGCATTAAATGAGCTCTAAAATGGCTATTTTAAAACATATTAAAATAAGTTATTCTTTGAGAAATTATAGTTTATATGTACAGCTTCTTTTTTTTTCTTTTAGAAAACCTATAAGTTTTAAACACTTAAGTTAACATAAGATTTAGAGACATATAAAAAGCTTTAAAATGACAATATTAAAAATTTTAAAAATTGCTTGTTTTCGAGTAATTAAAGTTTTTGTGTACAAATTCCTTTTTTTTTTTTAAAACCCTATACATTTTAATTACTTAAGGCTTAAATCAAGTTGTAGAGCATTAAACAAGTTTTAAAATGACTGTGTTATAACATTTAAAAATCAGTTAGTTTTTGAGGTAATAAAGTTTTTGTGTACAAAGTTCTTCTTTTTTTTAGATACCCTATGTATTTTAAATACATTTGCTTAAAATCATCTTGTTGGGCATTAAATGAGCTCTAAAATGGCTATTTTAAAACATATTAAAATAAGTTATTCTTTGAGAAATTATAGTTTATATGTACAGCTTCTTTTTTTTTCTTTTAGAAAACCTATAAGTTTTAAACACTTAAGTTAACATAAGATTTAGAGACATATAAAAAGCTTTAAAATGACAATATTAAAAAATTTTAAAAATTGCTTGTTTTCGAGTAATTAAAGTTTTTGTGTACAAATTCCTTTTTTTTTTTTAACCCTATACATTTTAGTTACTTAAGGTTTAAATCAAGTTGTAGAGCATTAAACAAGTTTTAAAATGACTGTGTTATAACATTTAAAATCAGTTAGTTTTTGAGGTAATAAAGTTTTTGTGTACAAAGTTCTTCTTTTTTTAGACACCCTATGTATTTTAAATACATTTGCTTAAAATCATCTTGTTGGGCATTAAATGAGCTCTAAAATGGCTATTTTAAAACATATTAAAATAAGTTATTCTTTGAGAAATTATAGTTTATATGTACAGCTTCTTTTTTTTTCATTTAGAAAACCTATAAGTTTTAAACACGTAAGTTAAGCATAAGATTTATAGACATATAAAAAAGCTTTAAAATGACAATATTAAAAAATTTTAAAAATTGCTTGTTTTCGAGTAATTAAAGTTTTTGTGTACAATTCCTTTTTTTTTTTTAAAACCCTATACATTTTAATTACTTAAGGTTTAAATCAAGTTGTAGAGCATTAAACAAGTTTTAAAATGACTGTGTTATAACATTTAAAATCAGTTAGTTTTTGAGGTAATAAAGTTTTTGTGTACAAAGTTCTTCTTTTTTTTAGACACCCTATGTATTTTAAATACATTTGCTTAAAATCATCTTGTTGGGCATTAAATGAGCTCTAAAATGGCTATTTTAAAACATATTAAAATAAGTTATTCTTTGAGAAATTATAGTTATATGTACAGCTTCTTTTTTTTTCTTTTAGAAAACCTATAAGTTTTAAACACTTAAGTTTAACATAAGATTTAGAGACATTAAAAAGCTTTAAAATGACAATATTAAAAAATTTTAAAAATTGCTTGTTTTCGAGTAATTAAAGTTTTTGTGTACAAATTCCTTTTTTTTTTAAAACCCTATACATTTTAGTTACTTAAGGTTTAATCAAGTTGTAGAGCATTAAACAAGTTTTAAAATGACTGTGTTATAACATTTAAAATCAGTTAGTTTTTGAGGTAATAAAGTTTTTGTGTACAAAGTTCTTCTTTTTTTTAGACACCCTATGTATTTTAAATACATTTGCTTAAAATCATCTTGTTGGGCATTAAATGAGCTCTAAAATGGCTATTTTAAAACATATTAAAATAAGTTATTCTTTGAGAAATTATAGTTTATATGTACAGCTTCTTTTTTTTTTCTTTTAGAAAACCTATAAGTTTTAAACACTTAAGTTAACATAAGATTTAGAGACATTAAAAAGCTTTAAAATGACAATATTAAAAAATTTTAAAAATTGCTTGTTTTCGAGTAATTAAAGTTTTTGTGTACAAATTCCTTTTTTTTTTTTAACCCTATACATTTTAGTTACTTAAGGTTTAAATCAAGTTGTAGAGCATTAAACAAGTTTTAAAATGACTGTGTTATAACATTTAAAAATCAGTTAGTTTTTGAGGTAATAAAGTTTTTGTGTACAAAGTTCTTTTTTTTTAGACACCCTATGTATTTTAAATACATTTGCTTAAAATCATCTTGTTGGGCATTAAATGAGCTCTAAAATGGCTATTTTAAAACATATTAAAATAAGTTATTCTTTGAGAAATTATAGTTATATGTACAGCTTCTTTTTTTTTTCTTTTAGAAAACCTATAAGTTTTAAACACTTAAGTTTAACATAAGATTTAGAGACATTTAAAGAGCTTTAAAATGACAATATTAAAAAATTTTAAAAATTGCTTGTTTTCGAGTAATTAAAGTTTTTGTGTACAAATTCCTTTTTTTTTTTTTAAAACCCTATACATTTTAGTTACTTAAGGTTTAAATCAAGTTGTAGAGCATTAAACAAGTTTTAAAATGACTGTGTTATAACATTTAAAATCAGTTAGTTTTTGAGGTAATAAAGTTTTTGTGTACAAAGTTCTTTTTTTTTTAGACACCCTATGTATTTTAAATACATTTGCTTAAAATCATCTTGTTGGGCATTAAATGAGCTCTAAAATGGCTATTTTAAAACATATTAAAATAAGTTATTCTTTGAGAAATTATAGTTTATATGTACAGCTTCTTTTTTTTCTTTTAGAAAACCTATAAGTTTTAAACACTTAAGTTTAACATAAGATTTAGAGACATATAAAAAGCTTTAAAATGACAATATTAAAAAATTTTAAAAATTGCTTGTTTTCGAGTAATTAAATTTTTGTGTACAAATTCCTTTTTTTTTTAAAAACCTATACATTTTAATTACTTAAGTTTTAAATCAAGTTGTAGAGCATTAAACGAGTTTTAAAAAGACTGTGTTATAACATTTTAAAATCAGTTAGTTTTTGAGGTAATAAAGTTCTTGTGTACAAAGTTCTACTTTTTTTTAGACACCCTATGTATTTTAAATACATTTGCTTAAAATCATCTTGTTGTTCTATAAATGAGCTCTGAAATGGCTATTTTAAAACATATTAAAATAAGTTATTCTTTGAGAAATTATAGTTTATATGTACAGCTTCTTTTTTTTTTCTTTTAGAAAACCTAAGTTTTAAACACTTATTTGAAGATTTAGAGACATTTAAAAAGCTTTAAAATGACAATATTAAAAAATTTTAAAAATTGCTTGTTTTCGAGTAATTAAAGTTTTTGTGTACAAATTCCTTTTTTTTTTTTAAAACCCTATACATTTTAATTACTTAAGGTTTAAATCAAGTTGTAGAGCATTAAACAAGTTTTAAAATGACTGTTTATAACATTTTAAAATCAGTTAGTTTTTGAGGTAATAAAGTTTTTGTGTACAAAGTCTTCTTTTTTTTTAGACACCCTATGTATTTTAAATACATTTGCTTAAAATCATCTTGTTGGGCATTAAATGAGCTCTAAAATGGCTATTTTAAAACATATTAAAATAAGTTATTCTTTGAGAAATTATAGTTTATATGTACAGCTTCTTTTTTTTTCTTTTAGAAAACCAATAAGTTTTAAACACTTAAGTTTAGACATAAGATTTAGAGACATTTAAAAAGCTTTAAAATGACAATATTAAAAAATTTTAAAAATTGCTTGTTTTCGAGTAATTAAAGTTTTTGTGTACAAATTCCTTTTTTTTTTTTTAACCCTATACATTTTAGTTACTTAAGGTTTAAATCAAGTTGTAGAGCATTAAACAAGTTTTAAAATGACTGTGTTATAACATTTTAAAATCAGTTAGTTTTTGAGGTAATAATGTTTTTGTGTACAAAGTTCTTCTTTTTTTTAGACACCCTATGTATTTTAAATACATTTGCTTAAAATCATCTTGTTGGGCATTAAATGAGCTCTAAAATGGCTATTTTAAAACATATTAAAATAAGTTATTCTTTGAGAAATTATTTATATGTACAGCTTCTTTTTTTTTTCTTTTAGAAAACCTATAAGTTTTAAACACTTAAGTTTAACATAAGATTTAGAGACATATAAAAAAGCTTTAAAATGACAATATTAAAAAATTTTAAAAATTGCTTGTTTTCGAGTAATTAAAGTTTTGTGTACAAATTCCTTTTTTTTTTTTTAAAACCCTATACATTTTAATTACTTAAGGTTTAAATCAAGTTGTAGAGCATTAAACAAGTTTTAAAATGACTGTGTTATAACATTTAAAAATCAGTTAGTTTTTGAGGTAATAAAGTTTTTGTGTACAAAGTTCTTTCTTTTTTTTAGACACCCTATGTATTTTAAATACATTTGCTTAAAATCATCTTGTTGGGCATTAAATGAGCTCTAAAATGGCTATTTTAAAACATATTAAAATAAGTTATTCTTTGAGAAATTATAGTTTATATGTACAGCTTCTTTTTTTTTTTTTAGAAAACCAATAGTTTTAAACACGTATTTAAGCATAACGATTTATGACATTTAAAAGCTTTAAAATGACAATATTAAAAATTTTAAAATTGCTTGTTTTCGAGTAATTAAAGTTTTTGTGTACAAATTTCTTTTTTTTTTTTAAAACCCTATACTTTAATTACTTAACCTTTAATCAAGTTGTAGAGCATTAAACAAGTTTTAAAATGACTGTTTTATAACATTTAAAAATCAGTTA
>QUOH01000039.1:1258118-1281056 GCA_010416925.1 Polistes metricus | reverse complement strand
GTCGTAACATAGTACAAATACTAGAAAGTTGTTTATAGATAAAATTTGGCTTAAATAAATAAGTTATATACAATAATAAGAATAATATACACAAAAAAAAAGTTAATATTAGAAGTTAATTTATTTAAATTGAATTTTTAAATTAAATTATAGTTTTTTTTTATAAATTATATTTTTTTTTACTAATAATTTATTATTAATTATTATTATTTAAAAATTTTTTAGTTCGATAATTAATTAAATAAATAAGTTTTCTTAATTATAAATACAGTAATGAAAATAAAATTTTATTATAAAATTCAAGAGTAATTTTACTTTTGTGTACCTTTTGTATCAGGGGGGGGTTGATTAATAAATGTATTTAAATTTAAATTTATTCTCATTTAATGATTTTAATTAAAAATTTCAAGTAATTGTTAAATTATTATTATTAATTTTTAATTGGAAGGAGTGAAATATTAAACGATTTTAAATATGTCTAGTTTTTTTTTAGAATTGAATGAAATTCAGCTTTAAAATTTAAATCTTATTAATATTATTTTTTTTAAATAAATTATTTTAAAGTAAATATATTGGGGATAATTATATATTGTTTATAAGTTTTATTTATTTATTTTGGTATTTACGGGGTTATACGCAGTTAGGATTTTCAAAAAAATCGATTTTTTTTTTTTTGCATTTTCGGAATGTACCTATATTTAAGTATATTCTCTAAAAATTTCAAATCGATCCGACAAATATTCTTCCTTCATGTAAGCTGAAAACAAACATTTTTAACTATGTGTAAACGTCTCTTTGGAACTTTAAACGCGTTTTTCTCAAAACGGTATTTTCAAAGTCGGTGATCTCGATTCTCAGAAATACCTTAACCGATTTGTCTTATATTTTTACACAATATTCTTAGATATATTCCTCGGGTATTGACGAGAGAAATAAAATTTAAAAAAATTATTACTATTTTTTTTTTACAATTTAGAGCGAAAATTTTAGTCAAAAACAACAACTTTTTTTCAAATAGACGCCATTTTGTCAAAATCAAAATTTTTAAAATTCCTCTCGTTAATATCTGCATTAATCTATCCTTTAAAAGAATCCACCATATTTTTTGATTTCTGATAATCCAAACCGCCAAAATGGAGATCACCGCCAAACGTCTTTTTGTAGAGGACGTTCAGGAAATCATCTACAGGAGCAGTGCAGATTAATATTTTTACAGAATCGACGCGCTATTGTATTCTCAAAAGTTCACTCTATTTGAATTACCAACAATTTTTTTTGAGAAATAAAAACTGTTTCTAGAAAAAATTCATGAAAATACGTCTCTTTTCGAGCCTCGCAACTGCGTATAACCCCTTAATAGTAATTAAAAAAAATTATATTTCTTTTAAAAAAGTGTTTTAATTTATAATAAGATGAAAAAAATATTTTTGAATTTAAAATTAAATTTTTATTTTATTTTTTTTTTTAAATTTAATAATTAATTATTTTTAGTAGTAATAACGATTATATTAGTAAATACTATATAGTTTGATTAATTTTATAATGTTATAAAATTAATCTAAGGAATTAGGCAAATTTATTTAATTTATATTAAATATATTTACCTGTTTATCAAAAAACATGTCTTGTTGAATTTGAATAATAAGTTAGAATTATTCTGCCCATCGAATAAAATTTAAAGGGCTGCCGTATATTGACTGTACAAAGGTAGCAAAATAAATAATTTTTTATTGGAAACTTGAATGAAAGACTAATAAATATAGACTGTCTCAAATAAATGAATTTGAATTTAAAATAAATATTATATTATTATTATTAAGTTATTTACTCACATTAATTGGAATTTTGATTGGAATAGCATTTTGAGAATTATTGGAAAGAAAAAATTTTAGATTATGTACAAGATCGAAAAGGACCAAATACAGTTTTTTTTTTTTTTCTAGGTATTTTTAAGCTTTTAGTGAAGCAATTAAATTATTTGTTTAAGAAAATATTAAAATAAAAGAAATTATTTATTTTTTTGTTTATTTAGTAAAATGATTTTTTATATGTAGTTATAATTTTAATTCTTGGATTACCAAAGAATGTTAATATTTATACTAAATTCATTTACATTATATATAATAATGTGTTTAAGATTGGGTGTTTATATTATTCTGACGAGAAGATGACCATCTAATTTAAATTATTCAATAATAAGAGAGGTATACGTTGAATTTCTCAATCTTTGTCTTATGAAGTTTCAATATTTTTAATTTTTTTTATTATATTTAATCATGTTGAAAGTTTTCAATTGTTAGATTTTACAACATTTCAAAAATTTTTAAGTTTTTTATGGTAAATTTTATAATAATAATTATTTTATTATTAGAATAGTGGCTGATTTAAATCTTATACATTTTGATTTTATGAAGGGGAATCGGAGTTGGTTTCAGCTTTTAATGTTTAATAATGAGAACTAGATTTACATTTTTTTTTTTTTGCTGAATATATAATGATTTAAGTTACAGGAGTATTTTTTGTTATTATATGTTTTGTTGTATTTAATAGTTTTTATTAAAAATGCTTTTTATGTTACGGGTTTTTACAATTTTAATCATTTTAATTCGAGACTCATTGCCTCGTTTACGATATGATATAATAATTTATTTTTGTTGATATTACTTTTTATCTGTTTCTAGAAAAATTTTATTATTTATGTTAACACTATTCCTACCGGACCGGTCAAATGACCGTTTTTAAATTTTCATTTGGAATTTTTCTACATTCAACGTATGTGAATCGCCTTTAAACTTTATTACTTTTCCTCATATATATGTATGATATATTTTTCAATATTCACTTATTTTTCTATTGTTTATTTTCCGAGAAAAATTTGTAGTCTGTCTTACCTACCACGACCGGTCATTTGACCGGTAGTACGATTTATACATTTATGTAAGAGTTTCTCTCTAAGACTCAATGCCAAAACTATAAAGTCGTTACAAACGAAAGGTAATGTAGTTATGACACATTTTATCCGATAAGTGCCTTCCAGAAAATGGTTTACGGCACTTCCAAGTGTTTACAGTTTTTACTCGACTATCGGGCTAGCGGTGTTTTTTGCTTGATTGATATCCGATACGGTCAAGATCCTCGAATGTTCTACGCCATCTCATCTACTATGACGTAAAATAAATAAACTTGTAACTGAAGGAAGTGTATAGACGTCTTCTCACACGAATTCAAATCAGTATAGTCTTGCGACACGAACAGAGTGCATCGAACGTGAAAGTCACAAAGAGCATACTTGGCAGTCTTTTATTATTATTTTGTAATATTTTATATCGTATTACGTGTTATAAGTGCCATTTTCAAAATAGTGAACAAGACTAACAATACTTCGCAGTAAGTTTCACATTTTATCTTTTATTCTTTTTTTATCTATTTTGATTTACATTTTCATATTTTAGTTTTTATTTTTGTAGAATATTTGTCCCCAAAATGGCAAGACGTTTGAGGAGTGCGAATGTATTATTAGAGAGAATAAATGATATCGATGCAGAATGTTCTGAAGATGATCAGGAAATTCTGGATATGGAAAATAACAATACGGAAATTATGATCCACTTGAAACAGATTCGAACACCGATGAGAACGAAGAGAATATTTCGAACGTACGTAGACGACGAAAGAGAAGGAGATTCTTAGTTAGTTCCGATAGTGAGAATGAGGAAGAAGTAAGCGAAATTGCGATGGACGGAACTGTTTGGCACGAAGTAAAAATAGGGTCTAATCCTGGAAGAGCACCTGGTCATAATATTTTTAGGGAAACATCAGGCCCGACTGGGTACAGTAAACGTAATATTATGAAAGGCGAAGTTAGGACGGCATTTTCTGTGATATAATTGATAAGAATATAATCGAACTTATAAGAAAGTGCACAGAGGCAGAGGCATTTAGAGTGTTGGGATATAAATGGGAACTATCTACTGCAAAGTTATATGCATTTTTTGCAATTCTGTATGCACGCGGCGCATATGAGGCTAAGAATATAGATATAGCACTTCTATGGAATAAAAAGTGGGGCCCGCCTTTTTTCTCAAATACTATGAGTAGACATGACTTTACGGAGATTATGAGATTTATTCGATTTGACGACAGAAATCAACGAAACCAACGGTTACAAACCGATAAATTTGCTATGATTTCCGAAGTTTGGTACAAGTTTATTGACAACAGTCAGAATTGTTATAAACCAGGACCATATATTACTATTGACGAACAATTGTTTCCAACGAAAGCAGGGTGTAGATTTACTCAATACATGCCCAATAAACCGGACAAATTTGGTATAAAATTCTGGTTAGCATCCGATGTGCGTAGCAAATATATAATAAACGGCTTTCCATATTTGGGAAAAGATGAAAGTAGAGAACCCTCAGTTCCTCTTGGAGAGTTTGTCACTATGAAATTAGCAAAACCGTATGTAGGATGTGGAAGAAATATAACCACGGACAACTTTTTTACAAGCCTACCTTTAGCAACAAAACTTTTAGCAAAAAAAACTACGATTGTTGGGACAATTAGAGCAAATAGAAAAGAGCTACCAAGACTGGCAAAACTGAAAAATGACGACATGGCACTTTCTTCAACCAAACTCTATCGCTCAAATAATTGTATGTTGACAGTTTACAAAGCCAAACCAAGAAAGAAAGTTCTAATTCTCAGTTCAATACACAACTCCGTACAAATTGAAAAAAATGACACCCGAACACCGGAGACAATTCAATTATATAATAGCACCAAGTTGGCGTAGATGTGACCGACCAAATGGCCAGAAATTATTCGGTAAAATCTAAATCTCGGAGATGGCCTTTGCAAGTATTTTTTAATATCTTGGATTTAGCCGGGATAAATGCATGGGTGTTATATAAAGAAACTACGGGAGGAGAAATTACAAGACAGGAATTTCTATTTCAATTGGCAGAAGAACTTGCCATCGAATACCAACAAGAGCTCGGCAAAATAAAAATCAACCAATACCCATCGCAAGTACAAGTACAGGTTCTCGTGAACGGAAAACATGTCAGATAAGGTATTGTAAAGATAATAAGACGAACAAAATCTGTCTAAAATGTAAAAAGTACGTATGCGGAAAATGTACAGTTGAGAAGCCCATTTGTAAAAAATGCGACGAAAACGAATAAAATGTAGATTATGTACTCTTGAATAAAAGAAAATATATTTTTATACTGGTACGCTGGCCATTGGTCTGCATTCAAT
Organism: Polistes metricus; assembly: GCA_010416925.1. Classification (NCBI taxonomy): domain Eukaryota; kingdom Metazoa; phylum Arthropoda; class Insecta; order Hymenoptera; family Vespidae; genus Polistes; species Polistes metricus. Next base: position 1,275,791 of record QUOH01000039.1, on the reverse strand, counting down.
ATTGAAAAATATAAGTTGTGAAAGACCGGTCATTTGACCAGCCGCGGTAGGAATAGGTATACGTGAAGTGTCGGTAGGAATAGTGTTAAGTATAACGCAAGGAGTTTGTATTTATTGTTCTGTTTTCTTGTGTTTTGTTAAAATATATGATCCATATTTTGTACTACTTCGTCTCAACTGTTATTCATCCCGACCTTTAATCGAACAGTTACCTTCACCGAATTAATGTGAATGTTTTTCAAAAAGATAATTTTTCCTGTGCCTTGTAAGATTTCGTTTTTATGAATCCTTAACTATGATAAAGCGTCAAACCATTCATCTCATATGTAAGAGAATTACTGGCCAAAAATCCATCGCAGTTATATCGCATTTACACTGCAATCCAGATTTGGCACTTTATGACCGTTTTTCGTTTTACCTGGAATTCTCACCTATTCGCATTTGCAAAGCGACGTATTGATTATGATTTTAATTCTATCGATAAACGAATTTTTCGTAAGATCAAATTTTTGGCAAGATTAATTTTTTAAACATTTTTAGTTAACTTTTGAACTTTAAGAATGTAAATAAAGAGATTAATAAAAGATTAATCTTAGCTTTGAATTAAATTCTGCCATAATTATTATTTTTTTTTATTGACTTTACGACAATTATAATTACAATTAAAAATATATTGTTTCATTATTGTAGAATTTTATTTCGCTTTATTTTATTAATTATCCTATTCAGGGATGCTGACATATATGTGTACGTTTATATTACTTCTTAAATTACCGTTCAAGTGACATATTTTTTTTTTAATTTTTTTTTTAATAAATTGAATTTCTGCCAACTGAAAATGTATAATGCGTAATTATATATCTATATATAACTCCAAAAAAATTGAATTATAAATGAAATAGAAGCAAAAAATTTGTCGATGTTCATTCAGAACAGTGGTGGTCAACTATCAACTGAGCCTTATTTATGGAAATAGTTGTGTAGCTATAAAGAAAAAGAACTAATAAACAATATAATTGTTTCCAATAATTTGAAAAATGATTCGACTAGAAAATTAATTTTTGACGACAATATAAAGCGTGTTATACTTATATGACATAACATATTTCATATAAATAAATTGTATTATCGTAAAAAAAAATAGTTTCTTAGGAAATATTTTTTTCTTCTTTATTCTTTGATACAAAAATACCACTGAAATTCCTAATACGCGAAAATGTAACATTTCTGTACTTACACACGCAAAATATAATTACATTTCGGAATATAATTGACTATTATCCTCGTATATGTAATGGAAGAAAAAAATACAAAATCCAGTTTCTAAGTAAACTTTAAATTCGTGAGAGTTTAATGATAAAATGTAACGAGTATATAATATGCAAAAGGATAGAAGAAAAAATGAAAAGAGAGAGAAGAAAATTATGTACCAGCGAGAAAGATAGAAAAGCTGGAATGATATGTATACAAATATAAAGATTGAAAAATGGAGGAAAAAATGAAGAAAATTAAAAGAGAGTAAGTACATTCCTGTTTTCCGCAATAATATCTGTACACGTAGGTGGCTAGAATTTTTCTTAAAAGTAGCCTCAAAAAATACACAGGATGCTTTTACTTCTATACTTCTTTTTTCACCACTCTTTCGTTTACCCCGTTATCTCGCTTTTTCTTATTTAAAGAAAAGGACTTGCAATCGTAGCAATAGACCTTTTTACGCACTGGAGTGCAATTTTAAGGAAAAACAGTTATCATTGTCAAGAAAACTTTACTGACTATCACTTAACTTTAACTCGTTTCATTTACTTTTTTTTTCCTTATTATTATTTTCTACTAATACTCAGTTTTTTAATTAAAAACAGTTAAGCACCCAATAATTTAATCGATGGAATCTCACCTCACCTTTCCAGGAATACAAATCCGTCCGGTATAATCAATAAACTTCTAAAACCCGTATATTTTTTTCGTAATTATAAAGAAACGTAAGCAGCCTGAATTCAACAAATGTGAGCCTTTAAATAGAGATTACACATTAATTAAATATTTTCAAGAATATTAAATTCACGTCTATATCTTCAGTTAAAATTGATTATTGCCACAGAAAAATCTTATCGATTACCTATTACAGATTATAGAACAAAACTTGTATGAATTTAAAAATGATAAGAAATTTAAATAATTTAAAAAAAATAATACTTGTTCTGAAAAAGATTATAAAAAAATCATAGTTACAATATATGTTTTTTCACAAAATGATTTTTCTCGAAATTAGTATCCACAAAGAAGGTTACTAAATTAATAAACATTAAACTCAACCGGAAAAACTTTCATTTACATTGCGATACTGTTGTATTAGTTTATTTGAAGTACAATGAACCGTCAAATTCTAAATTTTCAATAAATGTTCTATATAGTTATTTTCAAAGATTTTCTTTATTGGATCTTAACGAAAAAGAAAAGGAAAAAAGAAAAGAAAAGAGCTCCGACTATAAATGCAAGCTTATATAAAAATTTTCCTAACGAAAGAAAAAAGTATACAAAAAGAAAAAAAAATAACCTTTAAAAAACTTGCTATGTACGCCACTGCTTTTCTACGAGCAGTTGTCCCCCACTTAACTCGATTTTGGCTAGTACTTCCGTTAGCAATATGAACTTTCATTTGCCTCCCTCCCCCCTTCTTCATCTAACTCATCAAAAACTTAGGAATTACAAGAAACAAAAGAAACAATCGGGTTTATCGAGGATAAGGAAGTAACTTTCTACTTGATAATAAATATTAGATTTTAATATATATTTTACATATATTTTAGTTTTTTCTATTATACTATTAAACAGACGTCCTATTTATTAATTAGGACAATGTACTAAATAATAAAAATTCTAATGAATTTATATTATAAAATCAAGTTTTTCGACCTAGTATGACTCATACATTTATCGTGTTTTTTTGATTTGACAAAATACAAAAAAAAGACAAAGAAAATGTAAATAAAGAGATATATAAATTAAACAAATTTTACATTTATTTACACATATGTATATTTTCGAAATTTCATGAAAATAGATGGACAGGATTGATAACTCACGAGATCTAACAATGAAATTAGTAAAACTTGAAAATTTATTATTTCCCGATAACGTAAGGTAGTAGGCCGGTGTAATGGGTTTAAAAAAATTGATTTTTTTTTTTACATTTTTCACAAGAAAAACATCTTAAAAATATTATCTCAAAGTTTCAGACAAAAATTTAAAATATTTTTTAAAGTTATAGCCAAAAGAAAAGAACGCGCCGTAGTGTGTATGAAAGTGTTTGAAAAACTTTGAACGCGTTCTTCTCGAAACCACGTTTTCGGAATTTCGGTTAAGCACTGATTTTTAAAACTATTCAACTGATTTGACTAAAAATTCAACCCGTTATTTTCGACACACATAGCTAAATGCGTAAGGTTTTAAACATTTAATTTTTTAATAATAAAATAACTTTTCTAAACAATTTATTAAAAGAAAAATTCGATCTTGAAAACCTTTTTTTACATGTTCGCTATTTTTTTTTTTAATCTGCATATTATAGGTTATTTCATCAGAATGAAACCTAAAAACAATAATTTGTTTTATTATTTTAATTCACATGACTACGGAAGGCTATGTGTTTCTCCGAAACAACTCACCTTTTTTTCGAGGACTCAACATAGACAAAATTATTAACAAATTAATATAAAATTAATTAAAAAAAGGTTTTTTGTACACTTCATGATACCAATAAAAACGAGAATTTCAAAACAATGGGATTTTATTTTCATATTTAACAAATTCATGGAAAGTTCAGTTTTAATCAAATTTAAATTTACTGTTGAATTTCAAAACAATTATTAATTTTTGATTGTTTATATTTAAGAATTTTTTTAATTATTTGAATTATTTATTTTTAAGTTTAAAATATATCATAATTTATATTAATTTTAAACTTTTATTATTATTATCATTATTATTATTATATAATTATTATTATTATTATTATTATTGAAGGATAGGAAATAAAGAAAAAGAAACTTTCTCTTTCCGGCATTCGTTTGTTTGGGCGATAAATGCGTTTCATGTTTCGTCGCATGAAAACCGCTCGATGTTTCTCGTGGATAAATAGATGAATATTCGAGAAGGACCGAGGGGTTTCTAGAGCGATAAGAGGAATATAAAAGAGAGGCGTTTGGGTTCGAACAGAGTTCAGTGTAAGTTCAGCTACGGTATAATCAAGAGTTAGTGTTATATTAATAAATTGTTACTTCTGATCGCACTCCTCACTATTTTTTATAATTTAAACATCCTACAAATTTTGGGGGCTCAGCCGGGATTGAGTAAAAAGTAAGCCGTGAGTGAGTGTAATTTTTGTAATTGCTGGTGTTGTATTTTCGTGTTGCGCGAAGTAGTGTGTAGCATCCTCGTGTAAGTTATACAGCGTTGGTTAAGTCTGTATTAAAGATCGAGGTTGGACACAGTTTTTGGTTTGTCGGTTCGTTGAAAAGATTTATAAGATGTCGAAGTCACAGAATAACACTACGATTGCTGAACTCAAGGAGAAGTGCAAAGAATTAGGATGTAGCACTTCAGGAACGAAAACCGAATTAATACAACGGTTGAGAGAAGTTGATCCGTCGGAAGCGTGGGCTCAGAAGAACGTAACAAATACAGCTCCACGCGTTGTGTGTGAAGAAGTAAGATTCCCTGATGCTGAAGATGTAGGGAGATTTTTGAATGATAATTGCGAAGAAGAAGTTAGAAGAAATGATAAGCATTTACTGGAGGAAGAATTGAAACTCGTACGACGTGAGTTAGAATTGGTTAGAAGTCTTCGCGGTGCAAGTATTAGTACAGAGCGACGACAATTGGTTGAAACGCAAGAACAAAGTTACAGTAATCCAGATTTTAGAGAAAGGGTTGATATAAGGCTTGTTGCTGACCTTTTGAATGTTTTTAAGGGAGAAATGGGTGAATACGAAAATTGGGAAAGACAGCTGAGAATGTTACGAGCAACATATAGTCTCAACGATAATCAAGTGCGTATGTTAATCAGCATGAGATTAAAAGAGAAGGCACTTGAATGGTTCTATTCAAAATCAGATTATGTCACAATACCCATTGAGGAATTGCTAGCCGATTTAAGAAGCACATTTTGTCATCGGCAAAATCGTATAGTTCTACGAAGAATTTTTGAAGAGCGTGTTTGGAGAAAAGATGAGTCATTTCGTGAGTACGTTCACAACAAGGTGATACTCGGAAACAAAGTTCCGATTCATGAAGATGAAATTGTAGATTATATCATCGAAGGTATTCCAGATGCAAATCTTAAAAACCAAGCTAAGATAAATAGGTTACGAACGAAGGCAGATATCCTAGAAGCTTTCGAAGGAGTGACCTTGCAGGAAAAGAATCGAATTCCGGGTGATACGAGATTCGTTAGAAGACCTTACAACATGAAGAATTGGAATACAGGAGGGTGGAAATCTACGAAGCAGACAAGAAGTTGTTTTATTTGTGGATCACTTGACCATATGGCTGATAGTTGTCCAAAGAAGAAGAAGGAAGGACCAACGTGCTACAATTGCAAAGAGCGAGGACACATTGCATCGAATTGTCCGAAGAAATATCCCGTAGTAAAAGAAAGTTTAAACACATTTAGAATTCAAGAAAAGAAGTGCGTTATTGACGTTCGAGTGAATAATTGTTGCATCAAGGCATTGATTGATACAGGTAGCGATATATGTCTTATGCGTTTTGATCAATACATAGAGTTAGGATCTCCACGGTTAATGGATAGAGAATTGAAATTTAGTGGTGTAGGTGGAGGCAAAATACAACAATAGGTGAATACTATGCACGGTTAACAATTGACAATAATTTATATGTAGTTCTAATGCGTGTAGTACCGAATACAGTTATGAGTCAAAAGTTGATATTAGGAATCGATTTTCTCAGTACGGTCGATGTAGCAATTAAAGACGGAAACGCTATTATTACACCGAAAGCAGGTAACGATTTAGATCGCTCAGAAATATTTAAAATAGATCTTATTGAAAAGTCTCTGGAAATAGAAGTAGATCATGTAAACGATGTTAAATGTCAACAAGAAATTAAGAATTTAGTTGCTGATTATAATCCTAGGAAAACAAAAGATATCGGTGTTAAAATGTCTATCGTAGTTAAGGATAACGAACCGGTATATCAAAGGGCGAGACGGCTTTCCCAATCCCAAAAAGATATTGTAAATCAACAGATACAAGAGTGGATGGAAGAAGGTATCGTACAACCATCTCTTTCTGAATATGCAAGTCCGATAGTTTTAGTGGAAAAACGAGACGGTTCATTTAGATTGTGTGTTGATTATAGAAAATTAAATCAAAGATAGTTAAAGATCGTTATCCTTTGCCTCTTATAGAAGATCAGTTAGATCAGTTGCAGGGCGCTAATTACTTTAGTACTCTTGATTTAAAGAATGGATTCTTTCACGTGTCGATAGAAGAAGAAAGTCGAAAATACACCGCGTTTATAGTTCCTGATGGACACTATGAATTTTTAAAAGTTCCTTTTGGACTTTGTAATTCGCCATCCGTATTTCAAAATATATAAATGCAGTTTTTAGAGATTTGACTCGCCAGAAAATAGTATTAACATATTTAGATGATTTGATTATACCATCAATTAATAGTGATGACGGATTAGAAAGATTGAAAATCGTGTTAGATACTGCTAGTCAAGCAGGTTTGCAGATAAACTGGAAGAAGTGTTCCTTTTTACAAAGTAGGGTCGAATTTCTAGGCCATATAATAGAGAATGGAAGGATACGACCATCTGAACGTAAGACTGAGGCTGTTAAAAATTTTCCCACGCCAACGAACATTCGACAGGTTCAAAGTTTCTTAGGTCTAAGTGGCTACTTTAGGAAATTTATACCACATTATTCGTTAATAGCTAGACCGTTGACAGATTTGTTGAAATTGGATGCTAAGTTTACGTTTGGTGAGGAACAAAAGAACGCATTCATTCAATTGAAAGAAATATTAGTCGAGAAACCGGTGTTGAGTTTGTATAGGGTTGGTGCAGAGACACAGTTACACACTGACGCGAGTATGCATGGGTATGGAGCGATATTGTTACAAAAGAGCGAGAAAGATAACGCGTGGCACCCTATTTTTTATGCTAGTGGTAAGACTACACCGGCAGAAAAGAAATACACAAGTTACGAGTTGGAAGTACTTGCAATAATTAAAGCGCTTAAGAAATTTAGAGTTTACCTATTGGGAATTTCTTTTAAAATTATTACGGATTGTCGCGCTTTTGCTCTTACGATGGGAAAAAAAGATTTATGCGTGCGAATTGCTAGGTGGGTTTTCTTTTTACAAGATTTTAATTATGTTATCGAGCATCGTCCAGGAAAAAATATGCTGCATGTAGATGCTTTAAGTCGTCAGCCGTTACCATCTTGTATGATTATTGAAGAAAGTAAAAATGGATTAATGAATCGCTTAAGACAGGCTCAGCGGAGCGATAGTGATGTACAAAAAATAATAGATTTAACTAAAGACGGAAAAATTAATGGATACGAAATGCGAGGAGATTTGTTGTTCAAAGAAGTTGATGATGATTTTAAATTAGTAGTTCCGAAACAGATGTGTTTACAAATAATTCGTCAAGCGCATGAGGTTGGTCATTTTTCTGTAAGTAAAACAGAGGCATTAATTCGAAAAGATTATTGGATTCCAAATGTTAAAATGAAAATAGAAAATGTTATTCGAAACTGTGTTGCGTGTATATTAGCCGAAAGTAAACAAGGTAGAAAAGAAGGATATCTGAATCCCATAGATAAAGGGGAAGTGCCCCTTGATACCTATCACATAGACCATCTAGGACCGCTGCCTTCTACAAAGAAGAGTTATCGACATATATTTGTAGTTGTAGATGCTTTCTCAAAGTTTACCTGGCTTTATTCAACAAAAAGTACTAGTTCGTCTGAAGTAGTGATGAGACTGCGAAAACAAGCTGCGATTTTTGGCAACCCACGGCGTATTATTTCCGACAGAGGAACTGCGTTTACCTCTGCCGAATTTAAAAACTATTGCACTGAAGAACGCATTGTACATTCTCTTATTACGACTGGTGTGCCGAGAGCAAACGGACAAGTAGAGCGTGTTAACCGAACATTAATACCACTGTTAACAAAATTATCTGATACATCGAAAGAAGAATGGTATAAATATTTAGATACGGCTCAACAGTTTTTGAATATAACTTTACATAGGAGTATTGGTATGTCTCCATTTCAATTATTGTTCGGAACAAAACCCCGTTTTAAAGAAGATTTGCAGATAAAAGAAATGATAGAATCAGAATTGATTAGTATGTTTGAGGATGAGCGTAATGAACTACGAGAGCGTGCGAAAGAAAGTATTAGTAAAGTACAGAGGGAAAATCGCAAAACGTTTAATAAAAAAAGAGTCGAAGCTAGGGTTTATCGCGACGGAGATTTGGTTGCAATAAAGCGTATGCAACAAGGACCAGGCCTGAAGTTAGCGAATAAGTTTTTAGGACCGTATACGATAATAAAAGAAATGCGTAACAATCGTTATTTAGTACGAAGAGTTGGAGAGCATGAAGGTCCGTTGCAAACATCCACAGCAGCCGATTATATGAAACCGTGGATTAGTGAAGAAGGTGATATGTCTGACAGTGAGAGTGAGAGTGATATATCCGATAACGAGCGTGTGTGTGAAATTTCAATGTAGTATGTATGCATGTTCTGTAATGTTCAATGTAGTATGCATATATGTTCTGTAATGTTCTATTCGGAGAGGGAACATTCGTTTTCAATAAAATCCTGTATGTATGTATTGTTCGAGGACGAACAAAAATTTTCAGAATGGCCGAGTGAAGGATAGGAAATAAAGAAAAAGAAACTTTCTCTTTCCGGCATTCGTTTGTTTGGGCGATAAATGCGTTTCATGTTTCGTCGCATGAAAACCGCTCGATGTTTCTCGTGGATAAATAGATGAATATTCGAGAAGGACCGAGGGGTTTCTAGAGCGATAAGAGGAATATAAAAGAGAGGCGTTTGGGTTCGAACAGAGTTCAGTGTAAGTTCAGCTACGGTATAATCAAGAGTTAGTGTTATATTAATAAATTGTTACTTCTGATCGCACTCCTCACTATTTTTTATAATTTAAACATCCTACATTATTATTATTATTATTATATCTTCTTCTTCTTCTTTCTTTAGTTTAGGCAAATTGCCTGTTCCTTAACGACGTTTTTCTGCCTATTGCACTGTTAAATTGTCGCACCATCGTTTTCGTGGGCGTCCCGTGCTTCTGCGGCCTGCCGGTGACTTATCCCGTGCAATTCTGACAATTCTTCTGTTGTCCATTCTATTGATGTGCTCGTTCCATTCTTTTTTCCTTTTTAGTATCCATTCGTTGATATTTTCCACTTTGCATGTTCTTCTTATATCTTCGCTTCTCTCTCGATCCAGCAGTGTTTTTCCAACTATTCTGCGAAGCACTCTCATTTCGGTTGTCTCTAGTAACTGTTTCGTTTTCGCCGTGTCTGGTCGAGTTTCTGCGGTATATGACATAATAGGTCTTACCATTGCCTTGTAAATTCTTGCTTTGGCCTCTATGTCAATGTTTTTGTTTCGCCATATTGTGTCATTCAAACAACCCGCTATTCTGGATGCCTTCGTTGTCTGTTCTCTTACCTCTGCTTCGACATCACCATATCCTGAGATTTCTATTCCTAGGTATTTAAATCTCATTTCCTGCTGAATAACCTTCCCTTCAATTTCCAGTTTGCATCTTAACGGTGTCTTTGATGTTGTCATGCATTTTGTTTTCTGGGCCGATATTTTCATGTTGAATGATTTGGCTATGCAGTTAAATCGGTGTAGTAAACGTTGTAGATCATCCTCATTTTCGGCCACTAATACAGCGTCATCAGCATAGCATAGGATGGTTATTTCTTCGCTGCCCATTTTATATCCTTTTAGCAGTCTTACGTTTCTTATTATTTCGTCCATGATGATGTTAAAAAGCAGGGGACTTAGGGAATCCCCTTGTCGGATACCACGACCTGCATCAATCGGTTCAGTCAAGGCACCATTTATCTTTGCTTGGATCTTGTTGTTTCTATAGATGTTCTCTATGGTCTTAATAAGATTATTAATGGCCTGCATGATCGATGGAACATCGAAATCAGCGATCATGTTACCGGTCCTAAGCCCGGGAAAAGGAGGATTGTTGTTGGGTCAGGCTAGCTCCCTACCCAACGTAAAAAAGGAAATCTGCTCAAAAGGACAAATTATTATTATGAATTATTATATATTATTATATTATTATTATTATTATTATGATTATGAATTATTATATTAAAAGAATAAACGAATTAATTTTTTATTTAACGTAATTTTTGATTAAAGTTAAATATTAAATTTTATCTATTTTAATTAATAATTTGATTTTTATTAATTTTATTTTGATTTTAAAAATTGAATTTTTAAATTTATTTTAGCTTTAGAATAATTAATTAACCATAAAGATTGAATTTTGAAATTTAGTGTTTTTTAAAAGTTGAGATATTAATTTAAAAAATAGATTTTAATTTTGATAATTTTAACGGCAAATTATTTTGTATTTATTGAACTTACATATATTTAATATATATATATAATAAATTAAATATAATAAAATATAATTAATAATAATTATATAATACTTAATAATAATCTAATAAGCCAAAACTATACATTAACCAATCCGATTAATATATATTAATATTTATAATATAGTAAATTATATAAATTTCCCCCAAAAAATATATGATATGAAGAGAACACACACATATTAATATAGAATTAAATTACTATTTGAATTATATAAATCTGTTACCAATATTATAATATATGTATAAATTAAATAGTTACTATATGATCAATAATATTTATATAATTACCTATTATTATATGAATAATATATACTATGTATATAAACATTTAATATATTTATTTAGGTTAAAAACTTCTAAATGATAACCTAATAATATTAGATTAAATTTAAATTTAAATTTATGTATAAATGTACTTATATATTTATGTGGGATTGGGAAAAATTCTTAAGTAAAAGAGCGAATAAATATAAAGGCAAGAAACGTTTACGATATGAAGTTGGAGAACGATCATTAAAATAAATATATATGTTAATATTTGGAGAATAAGTAAAGTTGTTATCTGGTAGGTAGAGCTATAAGAAATGTTGTTCTTTGTTGTTACGGTATGAAGAAATAAGAGGGGATGAGTACATGCGTGTGTTAGCGTGTATATGAGAGGATACGAGAAGCGGCGATATAAAAAAAGGAATAAAGAGGGGAGAGCGCGATAAGTCAAGATATGAGATATAAGAGAGTCTAAGAGAATTTAGAGAGATCCAGATGAAAAAGTAGGGGTTACGAAAAATCCTACATTGATATAGGGTATGTATGGATGTATGTATGTATGTTAGTATGTATGTACGTATATATGTATAAATTATTAATTGAATTTTTTAAAGAAAGGATTTCACTAAATAAGAAAGGTATATCTAATTTCTTTATAAAATTATTTCACTTATTATTATAAAAAAATTTAATTTTAGTTATATTTATCGTTGTTAAAAAAAATTATATAAATTTAATTTAAAATTTAAAATTTTTTAATTTTAAAATTATAAGGAAATAAAGTTTGTGTGAGTTTATATTTTATTAATTAAAAATTTAATGCTAGCATAACGATTAAACGAATAATTAAAATTGGCTTATTAAAAATGTTCATATTATAAATTATTATAATTTGTTAAATTAATATTAATTAAAGGTTAATATAAATATTATTTATTTTAAGAATTTTCATATTTTTTGTTAGTTAATTTATGCCAAAAACAAGAATTAGATACTTATTTAGTACTATAATTAAACTAAATACTTAAATATTTAATATAACAGATTAAATGTTAAATCTTCCCATTTATAAGATTTGGCGGTATTTTATAAAATTAAAGGATCTGTAAGTTATTGATAGATCCCGATAAGAGAAACGATTTACACTATAGAAAAATTATTTATTTATGTATTGCTTTTTTAAAAATTTTTATTAAGTATAATTTGTTTTTTCCTTTTAGTAAAATTTAAGTCAAAATCTAGTGTTATATCAGCCTTCCTGGATTACATTTTTTTTTAATACTGGATAATTTAATTTAAATTGAATTAGCTCTTGGATTTTTAGCAAACTTAATATCCTTAATTGATTTGAATATAATATCGAAAATGTGTACAAATTGCCTGACACTTTCAATAAAATGAAATAAGTCGTACATAGTACAAATACTAGAAGTTGTTTATAGATAAAATTTGGCTTAAATAAAATAATTTATAGACAATAAGAAGAACCTATACAAAAAAAGTTAATTTAGAATTTAATTTATTTAAATTGAATTTTAAATTAAATTATATTTTTTTTTATAAATTATATTTTTTTTTTACTAATAATTTATATTAATTATTATTATTTAAAAATTTTTTAGTTCGATAATTAATTAATAAATAAGTTTTCTTAATTATAAATACAGTAATGAAAATAACTTTTATTATAAAATTCAAGAGTAATTTACTTTTGTGTACCTTTTGTATCAGGGGGGGTTGATTAATAAATGTATTTAAATTTAAAATTATCTCGAATTTAAATGATTTAATTAAAAATTTCAAGTAATTGTTAAATTATTAATTAGGAATTTTTAATTGGAAGTGAACTATTAAACGATTTTAAATATGTCTAGTTTTTTTTAGAATTGAATGCAATTCAGCTTTAAAATTTAAATCTTTATTATATTAATTTTTTAATAAATTATTTTAAGTAAATATATTGGGGATAATTTAATATATTGGTTATAAGTTTTATTTAGTATTTTGGTATTTAAGGGGTTATACGCAGTTAGGATTTTCAAAAAATCGATTTTTTTTTTTTGGCATTTTCGGATGTACATATATTTAAGTATATTCTCTAAAATTTCAAATCGATCCGACAAAATATTCTTCCTTCATGTAAGCTGAAAACAAACATTTTTAACTATGTGTAAACGTCTCTTTGGAACTTTAAACGCGTTTTTCTCAAAACGGTATTTTCAAAGTCGGTGATCCTCGATTTCTCAGAAATACCTTAACCGATTTGTCTTATATTTTTACACAATATTCTTAGATATATTCCTCGGGTATTGACGAGAGAAATAAAATTTAAAAAAATTATTACTATTTTTTTTTTACAATTTAGAGCGAAAATTTTAGTCAAAAACAACAACTTTTTTTCAAATAGACGCCATTTTGTCAAAAATCAAAATTTTTAAATTCCTCTCGTTAATATCTGCATTAATCTATCCTTTAAAAGAATCCACCATATTTTTTGATTTCTGATAATCCAAACCGCCAAAATGGAGATCACCGCCAAACGTCTTTTTGTAGAGGACGTTCAGGAAATCATCTACAGGAGCAGTGCAGATTAATATTTTTACAGAATCGACGCGCTATTGTATTCTCAAAAGTTCACTCTATTTGAATTACCAACAATTTTTTTGAGAAATAAAAACTGTTTCTAGAAAAAATTCATGAAAATACGTCTTTTTCGAGCCTCGCAACTGCGTATAACCCCTTAATAGTAATTAAAAAATTATATTTCTTTTAAAAAGTGTTTTAATTTATAATAAGATGAAAAAATATTTTTGAATTTAAAAATTAAATTTTTATTTTATTTTTTTTTTAAATTTAATAATTAATTATTTTTAGTAGTAATAACGATTATATTAGTAAATACTATATAGTTTGATTAATTTTATAATGTTATAAAATTAATCTAAGGAATTAGGCAAATTTATTTAATTTATATTAAATATATTTACCTGTTTATCAAAAAACATGTCTTGTTGAATTTGAATAATAAGTTAGAATTATTCTGCCCATCGAATAAAATTTAAAGGGCTGCCGTATATTGACTGTACAAAGGTAGCAAAATAAATAATTTTTATTGGAAACTTGAATGAAAGACTAATAAAATATAGACTGTCTCAAATTAAATGAATTTGATTTAAAAATAAATTTATATTATTATTAAGTTATTTACTCACATTAATTGGAATTTTGATTGGAATAGCATTTTGAGAATTATTGGAAAGAAAAATTTTAGATTATGTACAAGATCGAAAAGGACCAAATACAGTTTTTTTTTTTTTATAGGTATTTTTAAGCTTTTAGTGAAGCAATTAAATTATTTGTTTAAGAAAATATTAAAATAAAAGAAATTATTTATTTTTTGTTTATTTAGTAAAATGATTTTATTTATTGTAGTTATAATTTTAATTCTTGGATTACCAAAGAATGTTAATATTTATACTATAAATTCATTTACATTATATATAATAATGTGTTTAAGATTGGGTTGTTTATATTATTCTGACGAGAAGATGACCATCTAATTAAATTATTCAATAATAGAGAGGTATACGTTGAATTTCTCAATCTTTGTCTTATGAAGTTTCAATATTTTTAATTTTTTTTATTATATTAATCATGTTGAAAGTTTTCAATTGTTAGATTTTACAACATTTCAAAATTTTTAAGTTTTTTATTGGTAAATTTTATAATAATAATTATTTTATTTATTAGAATAGTGGCTGATTTAAATCTTATACATTTTGATTTTATTGAAGGGGAATCGGAGTTGGTTTCAGCTTTTAATGTTTAATATATGAGAACTAGATTTACATTTTTTTTTTTTGCTGAATATATAATGATTTAAGTTACAGGAGTATTTTTTGTTATTATATGTTTTGGTAATTTAATAGTTTTTATTAAAATGCTTTTTATGTTACGGTTTTTACAATTTAATCATTTTAATTCGAGACTCATTGCCTCGTTTACGATATGATATAATAATTTATTTTTGTTGATATTACTTTTTATCTGTTTCTAGAAAAATTTTATTATTTATGTTAACACTATTCCTACCAGGACCGGTCAAATGACCGTTTTTAAAATTTCATTTGGAATTTTCTACATTCAACGTATGTGAATCGCCTTTAAACTTTATTACTTTTTCTCCTATATATATGTATGATATATTTTTCAATATTCACTTATTTTTCTATTGTTTATTTTCCGAGAAAAATTGTAGTCTGTCTTACCTACCACGACCGGTCATTTGACCGGTAGTACGATTTATACATTTATGTAAGAGTTTCTCTCTAAGACTCAATGCCAAAACAAAACTATAAAGTCGTTACAAACGAAAGGTAATGTAGTTATGACACATTTTATCCGATAAGTGCCTTCCAGAAAATGGTTTACGGCACTTCCAAGTGTTTACAGTTTTTACTCGACTATCGGGCTAGCGGTGTTTATTTGCTTGATTGATATCCGATACGGTCAAGATCCTCGAATGTTCTACGCCATCTCATCTACTATGACGTAAAATAAATAAACTTGTAACTGAAGGAAGTGTATAGACGTTCTCACGAATTCAAATCAGTATAGTCTTGCGACACGAACAGAGTGCATCGAACGTGAAAGTCACAAAGAGCATACTTGGCAGTCTTTTATTATTATTTTGTAATATTTTATATCGTATTACGTGTTATAAGTGCCATTTTCAAAATAGTGAACAAGACTAACAATACTTCGCAGTAAGTTTCACATTTTATCTTTTATTCTTTTTTTATCTATTTTGATTATTTTCATATTTTAGTTTTTATTTTTGTAGAATATTTGTCCCCAAAATGGCAAGACGTTTGAGGAGTGCGAATGTATTATTAGAGAGAATAAATGATATCGATGCAGAATGTTCTGAAGATGATCAGGAAATTCTGGATATGGAAAATAACAATACGGAAAATTATGATCCACTTGAAACAGATTCGAACACCGATGAGAACGAAGAGATATTTCGAACGTACGTAGACGACGAAAGAGAAGGAGATTCTTAGTTAGTTCCGATAGTGAGAATGAGGAAGAAGTAAGCGAAATTGCGATGGACGGAACTGTTTGGCACGAAGTAAAAATAGGGTCTAATCCTGGAAGAGCACCTGGTCATAATATTTTTAGGGAAACATCAGGCCCCCGACTGGGTACAGTAAACGTAATATTATGAAAGGCGAAGTTAGGACGGCATTTTCTGTGATATAATTGATAAGAATATAATCGAACTTATAAGAAAGTGCACAGAGGCAGAGGCATTTAGAGTGTTGGGGATAAATGGGAACTATCTACTGCAAAGTTATATGCATTTTTTGCAATTCTGTATGCACGCGGCGCATATGAGGCTAAGAATATAGATATAGCACTTCTATGGAATAAAAAGTGGGGCCCGCCTTTTTTCTCAAATACTATGAGTAGACATGACTTTACGGAGATTATGAGATTTATTCGATTTGACGACAGAAATCAACGAAACCAACGGTTACAAACCGATAAATTTGCTATGATTTCCGAAGTTTGGTACAAGTTATTGACAACCAGTCAGAATTGTTATAAACCAGGACCATATATTACTATTGACGAACAATTGTTTCCAACGAAAGCAGGGTGTAGATTTACTCAATACATGCCCAATAAACCGGACAAATTTGGTATAAAATTCTGGTTAGCATCCGATGTGCGTAGCACATAATAATAAACGGCTTCCATATTTGGGAAAAGATTGAAAGTAGAGAACCCTCAGTTCCTCTTGAGAGTTTGTCACTATGAAATTAGCAAAACCGTATGTAGGATGTGGAAGAAATATAACCACGGACAACTTTTTTACAAGCCTACCTTTAGCAACAAAACTTTTAGCAAAAAAAAAACTACGATTGTTGGGACAATTAGAGCAAATAGAAAAGAGCTACCAAGACTGGCAAAACTGAAAAATGACGACATGGCACTTTCTTCAACCAAACTCTATCGCTCAAATAATTTGTATGTTGACAGTTTACAAAGCCAAACCAAGAAAGAAATTTCTAATTCTCAGTCAATACACCAACTCCGTACAAATTGAAAAAAATGACACCCGAACACCGGAGACAATTCAATTATATAATAGCACCAAGTTTGGCGTAGATGTGACCGACAAATGGCCAGAAATTATTCGGTAAAATCTAAATCTCGGAGATGGCCTTTTGCAAGTATTTTTAATATCTTGGATTTAGCCGGTGATAAATGCATGGGTGTGTATATAAAGAAACTACGGGAGGAGAAATTACAACGACAGACAGGAATTTCTATTTCAATTGGCAGAAGAACTTGCCATCGGAATACCAACAAGAGCTCGGCAAAAATAAAATCAACCAATACCCATCGCAAGTACAAGTACAGGTTCTCGGAACGAGAAAACATGTCAGATAAGGTATTGTAAAGATAATAAGACGAACAAAATCTGTCTAAAATGTAAAAGTACGTATGCGGAAAATGTACAGTTGAGAAGCCCATTTGTAAAAAATGCGACGAAAACGAATAAAATGTAGATTATGTACTCTTGAATAAAAGAAAATATATTTTTATACTGGTACGCTGGCCATTGGTCTGCATTCAATATTGAAAAATTATTAAGTGTGAAAGACCGGTCATTTGACCAGCCGCCGGTAGGAA
>QUOH01000039.1:1234425-1257316 GCA_010416925.1 Polistes metricus | reverse complement strand
AACATGATGTTAAGCACAAGTATTTAAAATACATATAGTATCTAAAAAAAAAGAAATTCTTGGTACACATAAACTTTAATAACTCAAAAACTAACAAATTCTAAAATGTCATAAATTCGTTATTTTGAAGCTTTTTTAAAGCTCTACAACCTGATTTAAAACTTAAGTATTTACAATATATAGGGTTTTTAAAAATAAAGTAGTAATCTGTTCACAAAAACTTTAATTACACGAAAACTAACAAATTTTAAAATGTTATAACAATGCTATTTTTTAGCCCTTTTAATGTTCTACAATCTGATTTAAAACTTAAGTATTTAAAACTTATATGTTCTCTAAAAAAAAAAAATTACCTGTAATATTGTAAACGTCTCATGCAGGTTCGTGCACTTTGGCGCCTGCACCGGTGTGCGTGCGGATGTTTATTTAGGATATCGGCGTTCTTAAGATTCAGTGTGAGGAACAGAGGCTGTATGCGTCACCCATGGAGGGGGGCCGATGTTCCGTTGTTCGACGGAAAGACTGAAAGTCAGTCGGACAATACGGGTGGTGGTAGGAAGTAGCAGTTATTTAATCTTATGTTCTTATGTGCTGTGTAGTAGGAAGTAGCAGTTAGTTAATCTTATGTTCTTATGTGCTGAGTAGTAGGAAGTAGGAGTGAGTTAGTCTTATGTTTTTATGTGTTCTGGGAGTTTACAAATTTCAGAAGTGGGATGTTTACAAATTTCAGAAGTGGGATTCAAACTCGCTAAATTAGAAATTCGCGATTCACGCGTGTGTTATGAAAAGTGGGATAAGATTCACGTTCAGTTTCGAGGTAAGACTTAAGGTCAAGTTTAAGATCCTCTAAGTTTTATGGACGTTCGGTAATTTTACGATTTATTGTGTTACGCGTCGTGTGTGATTTAGAGGTCTGTTAGTGAATTCGGGATCAAAGGATACTGGACGAAAACATTAAGATGAGTACACTGAAAGTGAACCAACTTAAGGACATGCTCAGTGCAAAGAATTTAAGTACGACCGGAAATAAGACCAAGTTGGTTAAGCGGTTATTAGAGGCAGGAACGCCTGCTGCAGATTTATGTTTAACGTCGGGAGGCACTTGTGAAGAATCGGACGAGCAGACCGAAGTCATGTCGGTACAAGGTTTGAATTACGTACCACCCTCTAACCTCGCATCTACGGAAATGGAATTGTTACGGCGGGGCACGGGATTTAGCTGAGCGAGAAGCTGATCTCTTACGTAGGGAGTTGGAATTTTTAAGAAGGACGCCTCAGTCAGTGATAAGTGAAACGAAAAGATCCAGGGTGAAGAAGTGGCAAGATATTAAGGAGTTAATCGGTGAATTCGACGGCAGTGATATCGAATTCGACCGATGGGAGAAGCAGGTCAAAGGACTGCTTGCCAGTTACGATCTGGATGCACCTAGTTCTAAGGCCCTAGTTTGTAGCCGACTAAGAGGAAAGGCCTTAAAATGGTATCACTCGCGAGTGGATTGCGTTGATTTTAGCAGCAACGACCTTTTGCGCGAGCTTAGGAAGATGTTTGGGCAGCAAGTTGATCCCCTAATTTTACGGCGCAAACTCGAGGCGAGAGTGTGGAAGCCTACCGAGAGTTTTACGGATTATGTGCATGACAAGGTGACATTAGCTAATCGCATCCCGATTGATGAAAAAGAAATAATTAGCTACGTGATCGACGGTATCCCAAGCCAGGAGTTACGCACTCAGGCCAAGGTGCAATGTTATGCATCGTTGGAACCATGATAACAGCATTCGCGAGTGTGTCGGCACCGAGGGAGACGCTTCATCGGCGGCCGACGGGAGAAGGAAAAAGAAAACCGATCGACCATAAGAGGCCGTCGGAGGAAAATTATGCCAGATGCTTCAACTGTGGAGAGACAGGACATTTTGCGAGGAACTGCCCCCGTCCGAAGAGGGAAGAGGCAGCTGCTACAAGTGCGGTAAACATGGACATCTTAGACCGGAATGCCCGGAGAAGGGTGGCGAGGTCCACAGCGTCACCAGGAACGTGACCACCGATGACGACTACATCAAGAAGATAACTTATGATGTCGATTCAGGCAATATACACTACATCTTAGTTTTAGACACCTTATTGGATTCCGGCAGCCCCGTGAGTTTCATAAAGAAAGGGTTAGTGATGGACCGATCAACTCTGCGCCGGAACTCGGAAGTGAATATTATGGTATTAATCATAGTCGTCTGCAAGTACACGGCTCGATACAAGTTAGTTTAAAATTAGATGACGGCGAAAGGGTTGACACTCGTCTGTTGGTAGTACCGGATACTACAATGGTGAACTCCGTTATTTTAGGTCGCGACGCATTAAAAGATGTGGATTAGTTTTTAGCAGAAAAGATAAGCGCTCCGAAGAAGAGGTAGTGATAGATCAGATTATGAATATAGAAATAGATGATTCCACCGATAATCAATTACCGAATTAGACATTAATCCCAAAATCGCGGTGGAAAAACAAAATGAATTAAAGGAAATCTTAAAGGTAAATTACTTAGATGCACCTCGTCCGGAAAACCTAGAATAAGCATGGAGCCGAAATTAACATTACAAGAGCATAAGCCATTTCATTTATCTCCCCGTCGCTTATCGTTTGTCGAGGAAAACCATTTAGGGAGGGAAATAATAGGAGATTTGCTAGAAAGAGGAATAATTCGACTGAGCGAATCGGATTACGCGTCCCCTATTGTGTTGGTCAAAAAGAAAAACGGTAAGAATAGGATGTGCGTCGATTACCGCGCGTTAAATAAAGTCACAATAAGCGAACGCGATTTAAAAGCAATTAGGATAAGGCCGAAGATAGAATGGCTGAGAAGCAAAATTATAACAAGAGGTATTATGATAAACGCCATCATAAGATACGGTCAGAATTTAATGTCGGTGATTATGTGGTGGTAAGAAATTTTGATAGCACTGTAGGGATTGGAAAAAAACTGATACCAAAATTTAGGGGTCCGTACGAGGATATAAAGAAATTACGAAACGATAGGTATGTAGTTGCCGATATAAGAGGCTTCCAAATATCTCAAAGACCGTATCAGGGAACATGGGAATATTGTAACATGCGTCCCTGGCGAGGAACGGAACGGGCCAAAGAATAAATATTATTTTAGTTTAGATTAGATCGAAAAGAAAAAAAAAAAAAGGAAAAAGAAATATTGTATCCGAGTTTTATTTTATTTCTTATGTATGCGTTTATTTAATCTTTAGACCCTTTTATATCAGTATTTTTAGACCTTTTTACTAGCCTTGCGTTTGTGTTTATTTTGTAATTGTATTTCTTATTTATGGATTATCTTATATTTTTATTCTTTCAGATTATTACTTTTATTTATGTATTAATTTTTGATTGTATTCTTATGTTTGTATTCATGTACTTCTTATGTATGTATTAACCTTATGTTCATGTTCATCTTACGTTGCGCCTTTATGTATGTGTGATGGTCTAGTGACCGAGGGCGGTCACCGTCAGGACTGGCCGATTGTAAACGTCTCATGCAGGTTCGTGCACTTTGGCGCCTGCACCGGTGTGCGTGCAGATGTTTATTTGGGATATCGGCGTTCTTAAGATTAAGTGTGAGGAACAGAGGCTGTATGCGTCACCCATGGAGGGGGGCCGATGTTCCGTTGTTCGACGGAAAGCATGAAAGTCAGTCGGACAATACGGGTGGTGGTAGGAAGTAACAGTTAGTTAATCTTATGTTCTTATGTGCTGTGTAGTAGGAAGAAGCAGTTAGTTAATCTTATGTTCTTATGTGCTGAGTAGTAGGAAGAAGGAGTGAGTTAGTCTTATGTTTTTATGTGTTCTGGGAGTTTACAAATTTCAGAAGTGGGATGTTTACAATATTAAACTTTTATTTTTTTTGAGACTAAATTAATTTAAAATGTATTAAAATGGTAATTTTAAAGCTTTTTTGATGACCCACAACATGGTGTTAAGCAAAAGTATTTAAAATACTTAGGGTGTCTAAAAGAAAGAAAGATCTTTTTACACATAAACTTTAATAACTCGAAAACTAACAAATTCTAAAATTTTATAACATCGTCCATTTAAAGCGCTTTTAATGCTCTAAAATCTGATTTAAAATGGAAGTATTTAAAACTTATATGTCCTCTAAAAAAAAAGAAATTAGCTGTAATCTTAAACTTTAATTTTTTTTAAGACTAAATTTATTTAAAATGTTTTAAAATAGCAATTTTAAAGCTCTCTTAATGCTCAACAACATGATGTTAAGCAAAAGTATTTAAATTACATAGAGTGTCTAAAAAAAGAAGTTCTATGTACACAAAAATTGTAATAACTCGAAAACTAAATAATTCTAAAATTTTATAAAATGTTAATTTCAAAGCTCTTTTAATCCTTTACAACCTGATTTAAAACTTAAGTATTTGAAACTTATATATTTTCTAAAAAAAAAAAAGAAAGAATATCAACAAATAAACTTTAGTTTTTTAAGACTAACTTATTTTAAAATATTTTAAAATAGACATTTTAAAGCTCATTTAAGCCCAACAACATGATGTTAAGCAAAAGTATTTAAATTACGTAGAGTATCTAAAAAAATAGAAATTCTTGGTACACATAAACTTTAATAATTCAAAAACTAACAAATTCTAAAATGTCATAACATCGTTATTTTGAAGCTTTTTTAAAGCTATACAACCTGATTTAAAACTTAAGTATTTAAAATATATAGGGGTTTTAAAAATAAAGTAGTAATCTGTTCACAAAAACTTTAATTACTCGAAAACTAAAAAATTTTAAAATGGTATAACATCGCTATTTTTTGCTTTTTTAATGTTCTACAATCTGATTTAATCCTTAAGTATTTAAAACTTATATGTTCTCTAAAAAAAAAAAGAAATTAGCTGTAATCTTAAGCTTTAATTTTTTTTGAGACTAAATTAATTTAAAATGTTTTAAAATGGTAATTTTAAAGCTTTTTTTATGACCGACAACATGGTGTTTAGCAAAAGTATTTAAAATACATAGGGTGTCTAAAAGAAAAAAAGAACTTTTTACACATAAACTTTAATAACTCGAAAACTAACAAATTCTAAAATTTTATAACATCGTCCATTTAAAGCGCTTTTAATGCTCTACAATCTGATTTAAAACGTAAGTATTTAAAACGTATATGTTCTCTAAAATTAAAAAGAAATTAGCTGTAATCCTAAACTTTAATTTTTTTTGAGACTAAATTAATTTAAAATGTTTTAAAATGGTAATTTTAAACCTTTTTTAATGACCCAAAACATGATGTTAAGCAAAAGTATTTAAAATACTTAGGGTTTCTAAAAGAAAGAAAGATCTTTTTACACATAAACTTTAATAACTCGAAAACTAACAAATTCTAAAATTTTATAACATCGTCCATTTAAAGCGCTTTTAATGCTCTAAAATCTGATTTAAAACGGAAGTATTTAAAACTTATATGTCCTCTGAAAAAAAGAAATTAGCTGTAATCTTAAACTTTAATTTTTTTTGAGACTAAATTAATTTAAAATGTTTTAAAATGGTAATTTTAAAGCTTTTTTAATGACCCACAACATGATGTTAAGCACAAGTATTTAAAATACATAGGGTGTCTAAAAGAAAAGAAGTTCGTTTTACACATAAACTTTAATAACTCGAAAATTAACAAATTTTAAAATGTTATAACTTTGTTATTTTAAAGTTTTTTTAATGCTCTACAAACTGATATAAAACTTAAGTATTTAAAACTTATATGTTTTCTTAAAAAAAAAAAAAAAGATGAAATCTTAAACTTTAATTTTTTTTGGGACTAAATTATTTTAAAATGTTTTAAAATAGCTATTTAAAACTTTTTTTATTGACCAACAACAAGATGTTAAGCAAAAGAGATTAAAATGCATAGAGTGTCTAAAAAAAAGAAGTTCTTTGTACACAAAAATTTTAATAACACAAAAACTGAAAAATTATTAAATGTTATAACATCGCCATTTTTTAGCTCTTTTAATGTTCTACAATCTGATTTAAAAATTAAGTATTTCAAACTTATACGTTTTCTAAAAAAAAAGATAGAATCTGTAATATTGAACTTTAATTTTTTTTGAGACTAAACTATTTTAAAATGTTTTAAAATAGCCCTTTTAAAGCTTTTTTAATTCCCAAAAACATGATGTTAAGCAAAAGTATTTTAAGTTCATAGGGTGTCCAAAAGAAAAGAAAATCTTTTTACACATAAACTTTAATAACTCGAAAACTAACAAATTCAAAAATGTAATAACTTTGTGATTTCAAAGCTCTTTTAATGCTCTACAACCTGATTTTAATCTTAAGTATTTAAAACTTATATGTTTTTTAAAAAAAAGGAAAGAATCTGTAATGTTAAACTTTAATTTTTTTTGAGACTAAATTTTATTGAAGTGTTTTAAAATAGACATTTAAAGCTCTTTTAATGCCCAACAACATGATGTTAAGCAAAAGTATTTAAAGTACATAAAGTGTCTAAAAGAAAAGAAGATGTTTTTACACATAAACTTTAAAAACTCGAAAACTAGCAAATTCAAAAATGTGATACCATGGTCATTTCAAGGATTCTTTAATGCTCTACAACCATATATAAAACTTAAGTATTTAAAACTTATATGTTTTCTAAAAAGAAAAAAAATTCGCTGTAATCTTAAACTTTAATTTTTTTGAGACTAAATAAATTTAAAATGTTTTAAACTGGTAATTTTAAAGCTTTTTTAATGACCAACAACATGATGTTAAGCACAAGTATTTAAAATACATATAGTATCTAAAAAAAAAGAAATTCTTGGTACACATAAACTTTAATAACTCAAAAACTAACAAATTCTAAAATGTCATAAATTCGTTATTTTGAAGCTTTTTTAAAGCTCTACAACCTGATTTAAAACTTAAGTATTTACAATATATAGGGTTTTTAAAAATAAATAGTAGTTTTCTTTTCACAAAACTTAATTAAACGAAAACTAACAATTTTAAATGTTATAACAATGCTATTTTTAGCTCTTTTAATGTTCTACAATCTGATTTAAAACTTAAGTATTTAAAACTTATATGTTCTCTAAAAAAAAAAAGAAATTAGCTGTAATCTTAAACTTTTATTTTTTTTGAGACTAAATTAATTTAAAATGTATTAAAATTGTAATTTTAAGGCTTTTTTTGATGACCCACACATGGTGTTAAGCAAAAGTATTTAAATACATAGGGTGTCTAAAAGAAAAGAAGATCTTTTTACACATAAACTTTAATAACTCGAAAACTAACAAATTCAGAAATGTTATACTATGGTCATTTTAAGGCTTTTTTAATGCTCTACAAACATATATAAAACTTAAGTATTTAAAACTTATATGTTTTCTAAAAAAAAAAAATGGCTGTAATCCTAAATTTTAATTTTTTTGAGACTAAATTAATTTAAAATGTTTTAAAATGGTAATTTTAAAGCTTTTTTAATGACCCACAACATGATGTTAAGCACAAGTATTTAAAATACATAGGGTGTCTAAAAGAAAGAAAGATCTTTTTACACATAAACTTTAATAACTCGAAAACTAACAAATTCTAAAATTTTATAACATCGTCCATTTAAAGCGCTTTTAATGCTCTAAAATCTGATTTAAAACGGAAGTATTTAAAACTTATATGTTCTCTAAAAAAAAAAGAAATTAGCTGTAATCTTAAACTTAATATTTTTGAGACTAAATTAATTTAAAATGTTTTAAAATGGAAACTTTAAAGCTATTTAATGACCCGCAACATGATGTTAAGCGAAAGTATTAAAAATACATAGGGTGTCTAAAAGAAAAAGATCTTTTTACACATAAACTTTAATAACTCGAAAACTAACAAATTCAAAAATGTAATAACTTTGGTGATTTCAAAGCTCTTTTAATGCTCTACAACCTGATTTAAAACTTAAGTATTTACAATATATAGGGTTTTTAAAATAAAGTAGTAATCTTTTCACAAAAACTTTAATTAAACGAAACTACAAATTTTAAAATGTTATAACAATGCTATTTTTTAGCTCTTTTAATGTTCTAACAATCTGATTTAAAACTTAAGTATTTAAAACTTATATGTTCTCTAAAAAAAAAAAGAAATTAGCTGTAATCTTAAACTTTAATTTTTTTTGAGACTAAATTAATTTAAAATGTTTTAAAATGGTAATTTTAAGGCTTTTTTGATGACCCACAACATGGTGTTAAGCAAAAGTATTTAAAATACATAGGGTGTCTAAAAGAAAAGAAGATCTTTTTACACATAAACTTTAATAACTCGAAAACTAACAAATTCAGAAATGTTATACTATGGTCATTTTAAGGCTTTTTTAATGCTCTACAAACATATATAAAACTTAAGTATTTAAAACTTATATGTTTTCTAAAAAAAAAAAATTGCTGTAATCCTAAATTTTAATTTTTTTTGAGACTAAATTAATTTAAAATGTTTTAAAATGGTAATTTTAAAGCTTTTTTAATGACCCACAACATGATGTTAAGCACAAGTATTTAAAATACATAGGGTGTCTAAAAGAAAGAAAGATCTTTTTACACATAAACTTTAATAACTCGAAAACTAACAAATTCTAAAATTTTATAACATCGTCCATTTAAAGCGCTTTTAATGCTCTAAAATCTGATTTAAAACGGAAGTATTTAAAACTTATATGTTCTCTAAAAAAAAAAGAAATTAGCTGTAATCTTAAACTTTAATATTTTTTGAGACTAAATTAATTTAAAATGTTTTAAAATGGAAACTTTAAAGCTATTTTAATGACCCGCAACATGATGTTAAGCGAAAGTATTAAAAATACATAGGGTGTCTAAAAGAAAAGAAGATCTTTTTACACATAAACTTTAATAACTCGAAAACTAACAAATTCAAAAATGTAATAACTTTGTGATTTCAAAGCTCTTTTAATGCTCTACAACCTGATTTATAACTTAAGTATTTAAAACGTATATGTTTTCTAAAAAAAATGGAAAGCAGCTGAAATCTTAAACTTTAATTTTTTTTGAGTCCAAATTATTTTAAAATGTTTAAAAAAAGCTATTTTAAAGCTTTTTTAATGACCAACAACAAGATGTTAAGCAAAAGTGATTAAAATGCATAGAGTGTCTAAAAAAAAGAAGTTCTTTGTACACAAAAATTTTATAACTCAAAAACTGAAAAATTATAAAATGTTATAACATCGCCATTTTTTAACTCTTTTAATGCTCTAAAACCTGATTTAAAACTTAAGTATTTAAAACTTATATGTTTTCTAAAAAAAAAGAAAGAATCTGTAATGTTAAACTTTAATTTTTTTTGAGACTAAATTATATTGAAGTGTTTTAAAATAGACATTTAAAGCTCTTTTAATGCCCAACAACATGATGTTAAGCAAAAGTATTTAAAGTACATAAAGTGTCTAAAAGAAAAGAAGATCTTTTTACACATAAACTTTAATAACTCGAAAACTAACAAATTCAGAAATGTTATACCATGGTCATTTCAAGGCTTCTTTAATGCTTTACAACCTAATATAAAACTTAAGTATTTAAAACTTATATGTTTTTTAAAAAAAAAAAAATAGCTGTAATCTTAAACTTTAATTTTTTTTGAGACTAAATTAATTTAAAATGTTTTAAAATGGTAATTTTAAAGCTTTTTTAATGACCCACAACATGATGTTAAGCACAAGTATTTAAAATACATATAGTATCTAAAAAAAAAGAAATTCTTGGTACACATAAACTTTAATAACTCAAAAACTAACAAATTCTAAAATGTCATAACATCGTTATTTTGAAGCTTTTTTAAAGCTCTACAACCTGATTTAAAACTTAAGTATTTACAATATATAGGGTTTTTAAAAATAAAGTAGTAATCTGTTCACAAAAACTTTAATTACTCGAAAACTAACAAATTTTAAAATGTTATAACATTGCTATTTTTTAGCTCTTTTAATGTTCTACAATCTGATTTAAAACTTAAGTATTTAAAACTTATATGTTCTCTAAAAAAAAAAGAAATTAGCTGTAATCTTAAACTTTAATTTTTTTTGAGACTAAATTAATTTAAAATGTTTTAAAATGGTAATTTTAAAGCTTTTTTGATGACCCACAACATGATGTTAAGCAAAAGTATTTAAAATACATAGGGTTTCTAAAAGAAAAAAGATCTTTTTACACATAAACTTTAATAACTCGAAAACTAACAAATTCTAAAATTTTATAACATCGTCCATTTAAAGCACTTTTAATGCTCTACAATCTGATTTAAAACGTAAGTATTTAAAACGTATATGTTCTCTAAAATTAAAAAGAAAATTAGCTCTAATCTTAAACTTTAATATTTTTTGAGACTAAATTAATTTAAAATGTTTTAAAATGGAGACTTTAAAGCTATTTTAATGACCCACAACATGATGTTAAGCAAAAGTATTAAAAATACATAGGGTATCTAAAAGAAAAGAAGATCTTTTTACACATAAACTTTAATAACTCGAAAACTAACAAATTCTAAAATGTCATAAATTCGTTATTTTGAAGCTTTTTTAAAGCTCTACAACCTGATTTAAAACTTAAGTATTTACAATATATAGGGTTTTTAAAAATAAAGTAGTAATCTTTTCACAAAAACTTTAATTAAACGAAAACTAACAAATTTTAAAATGTTATAACAATGCTATTTTTTAGCTCTTTTAATGTTCTACAATCTGATTTAAAACTTAAGTATTTAAAACTTATATGTTCTCTAAAAAAAAAAAATTACCTGTAATATTAAACTTTTATTTTTTTTGAGAATAAATTAATTTAAAATGTATTAAAATTGTAATTTTAGGGCTTTTTTGATGACCCACAACATGGTGTTAAGCAAAAGTATTTAAAATACATAGGGTGTCTAAAAGAAAAGAAGATCTTTTTACACATAAACTTTAATAACTCGAAAACTAACAAATTCAGAAATGTTATACTATGGTCATTTTAAGGCTTTTTTAATGCTCTACAAACATATATAAAACTTAAGTATTTAAAACTTATATGTTTTCTAAAAAAAAAAAAATTGCTGTAATCCTAAATTTTAATTTTTTTTGAGACTAAATTAATTTAAAATGTTTTAAAATGGTAATTTTAAAGCTTTTTTAATGACCCACAACATGATGTTAAGCACAAGTATTTAAAATACATAGGGTGTCTAAAAGAAAGAAAGATCTTTTTACACATAAACTTTAATAACTCGAAAACTAACAAATTCTAAAATTTTATAACATCGTCCATTTAAAGCGCTTTTAATGCTCTAAAATCTGATTTAAAACGGAAGTATTTAAAACTTATATGTTCTCTAAAAAAAAAAAGAAATTAGCTGTAATCTTAAACTTTAATATTTTTTGAGACTAAATTAATTTAAAATGTTTTAAAATGGAAACTTTAAAGCTATTTTAATGACCCGCAACATGATGTTAAGCGAAAGTATTAAAAATACATAGGGTGTCTAAAAGAAAAAAAGATCTTTTTACACATAAACGTTAATAACTCGAAAACTAACAAATTCTAAAATTTTATAACATCGTCCATTTAAAGCGCTTTTAATGCTCTACAATCTGATTTAAAACGTAAGTATTTAAAACGTATATGTTTTTTTAAAAAAAAAAAGTAGATGAAATCTTAAACTTAATTTTTTTTGGGACTAAATTATTTTATAATGTTTTAAAATAGCTATTTTAAAGCTTTTTTAATGACCAACAACAAGATGTTAAGCAAAAGTGATTAAATTGCATATAGTGTCTTAAAAAAAAAAGTTCTTTGTACACAAAAATTTAAATAACTCAAAAACTGAAAATTATAAAATGTTATAACATCGCCATTTTTTAGCTCTTTTAATGTTCTACAATCTAATTTAAATCTTCAGTATTTAAAACTAATACGTTTTCTAAAAAAAAAGAAAGAATCTGTAATGTTAAACTTTAATTTTTTTTGAGACTAAATTATATTGAAGTGTTTTAAAATAGACATTTAAAGCTCTTTTAATGCCCAACAACATGATGTTAAGCAAAAGTATTTAAAGTACATAAAGTGTCTAAAAGAAAAGAAGATCTTTTTACACATAAACTTTAATAACTCGAAAACTAACAAATTCAGAAATGTTATACCATGGTCATTTCAAGGCTTCTTTAATGCTCTACAACCTAATATAAAACTTAAGTATTTAAAACTTATATGTTTTCTAAAAAAAAAAGAAAGAATCTGTAATGTTAAACTTTAATTTTTTCTGAGACTAAATTATATTGAAGTGTTTTAAAATAGACATTTAAAGCTCTTTTAATGCCCAACAACATGATGTTAAGCAAAGTATTTAAAGTACATAAAGTGTCTAAAAGAAAAAAAGATCTTTTTACACATAAACTTTAATAACTCGAAAAACTAACAAATTCTAAAATTTTATAACATCGTCCATTTAAAGCGCTTTTAATGCTCTACAATCTGATTTAAAACGTAAGTATTTAAAACTTATATGTTCTCTAAAATTAAAAAGAAATTAGCTGTAATCTTAAACTTTAATATTTTTGAGACTAAATTAATTTAAATGTTTTAAAATGGTAATTTTAAAGCTTTTTTAATGACCCACAACATGATGTTAAGCACAAGTATTTAAAATACTTAGGGTGTCTAAAAGAAAAGAAGTTCGTTTTACACATAAACTTTAATAACTCGAAAACTAACAAATTCTAAGATGTTATAACTTGGTAATTTTAAAGCGCTTTTGATTCTCTAGAACCTGATTTAAAACTTAAGTATTTAAAACGTAAATGTTTTCTAAAAAAAATTAAAAGTAGCTGAAATCAAAAACTTTAATTTTTTTTGAGACTAAATTATTTTAAAATGTTTAAAATAGCCCTTTTAAAGCTCTTTTAATTCCCAAAAACATGATGTTAAGCAAAAGTATTTAAAGTTCATAGGGTGTCTAAAAGAAAAGAAGATCTTTTTACACATAAACTCAAATATTTCGAAAACTAATAAACTCAATAATGTTATAACATGGTCATTTTAAAGCGCGTTTAATGCTCTACAACCTAATTTAAAATTTAGGTATTAAAAACATATATATTCTCCAAAAAAAAAAAGATGCTTTAATCATAACTTTAATATTTTGGGACTTAATTATTTTAAAATATTTTAAAATAACCATCTTAAAGCTCTTTAAATGCCTAAAAACATGATGTTAAGCATAAGTATTTAAAACACATAAAGTGTCTAAAAAAAAGAAGTTTATTGTACACAAAAATTTTAATAACTCGAAAACTAAAAAATTCTAAAATTTTATAAAATGTTCATTTCAAAGCTCTTTTAATCCTTTACAACTTAATTTAAAACTTAAGTAATTGAAACTTATATATTTTCTAAAAAAAAAGAAAGAATCTCTAAAAATAAACTTTAGTTTTTTAAGATTAACTTATTTTAAAATATTTTAAAATAGACATTTTAAATCTTATTTAAGCCCAACAACATAATGTTAAGCAAAAGTATTTAAAATACATACAGTATCTAAAAAAAAAAAATTCTCGGTACACATAAACTTTAATAACTCAAAAACTAACAAATTCTAAAATGTCATATCATCGTTATTTTGAAGCTTTTTTAACGCTCTACAACCTGATTTAAAACTTAGGTATTTACAATATATAGGGTTTTTAAAAATAAAGTAGTAATCTGTTCACAAAAACTTTAATTACTCGAAAACTAACAAATTTTAAAATGTTATAACATCGCTATTTTTTAGCTTTTTTAATGTTCTACAATCTGATATAATCCTTAAGTATTTAAAACTTATATGTTCTATAAAAAAAAAAGAAATTAGCTGTAATTTTAAGCTTTAATTTTTTTTGAGACTAAATTAATTTAAAATGTTTTAAAATGGTAATTTTAAAGCTTTTTTTACGACCCACAACATGGTGTTTAGCAAAAGTATTTATAATACATAGGGTGTCAAAAAGAAAAAAAGATCTTTTTACACATAAACGTTAATAACTCGAAAACTAACAAATTCTAAAATTTTATAACATCGTCCATTTAAAGCGCTTTTAATGCTCTACAATCTGATTTAAAACGTAAGTATTTAAAACGTATATGTTTTTTTAAAAAAAAAAAGTAGATGAAATCTTAAACTTAATTTTTTTTGGGACTAAATTATTTTATAATGTTTTAAAATAGCTATTTTAAAGCTTTTTTAATGACCAACAACAAGATGTTAAGCAAAAGTGATTAAATTGCATATAGTGTCTTAAAAAAAAAAAGTTCTTTGTACACAAAAATTTAAATAACTCAAAAACTGAAAAATTATAAAATGTTATAACATCGCCATTTTTTAGCTCTTTTAATGTTCTACAATCTAATTTAAATCTTCAGTATTAAAAACTAATACGTTTTCTAAAAAAAAAGAAAGAATCTGTAATGTTAAACTTTAATTTTTTTTGAGACTAAATTATATTGAAGTGTTTTAAAATAGACATTTAAAGCTCTTTTAATGCCCAACAACATGATGTTAAGCAAAAGTATTTAAAGTACATAAAGTGTCTAAAAGAAAAAAAGATCTTTTTACACATAAACTTTAATAACTCGAAAACTAACAAATTCAGAAATGTTATACCATGGTCATTTCAAGGCTTCTTTAATGCTCTACAACCTAATATAAAACTTAAGTATTTAAAACTTATATGTTTTCTAAAAAAAAAAGAAAGAATCTGTAATGTTAAACTTTAATTTTTTCTGAGACTAAATTATATTGAAGTGTTTTAAAATAGACATTTAAAGCTCTTTTAATGCCCAACAACATGATGTTAAGCAAAAGTATTTAAAGTACATAAAGTGTCTAAAAGAAAAAAAGATCTTTTTACACATAAACTTTAATAACTCGAAAACTAACAAATTCTAAAATTTTATAACATCGTCCATTTAAAGCGCTTTTAATGCTCTACAATCTGATTTAAAACGTAAGTATTTAAAACTTATATGTTCTCTAAAATTAAAAAGAAATCAGCTGTAATCTTAAACTTTAATATTTTTGAGACTAAATTAATTTAAAATGTTTTAAAATGGTAATTTTAAAGCTTTTTTAATGACCCACAACATGATGTTAAGCACAAGTATTTAAAATACTTAGGGTGTCTAAAAGAAAAGAAGTTCGTTTTACACATAAACTTTAATAACTCGAAAACTAACAAATTTTAAGATGTTATAACTTGGTAATTTTAAAGCGCTTTTGATTCTCTAAAACCTGATTTAAAACTTAAGTATTTAAAACGTAAATGTTTTCTAAAAAAAATGGAAAGTAGCTGAAATCATAAACTTTAATTTTTTTTGAGACTAAATTATTTTAAAATGTTTTAAAATAGCCCTTTTAAAGCTCTTTTAATTCCCAAAAACATGATGTTAAGCAAAAGTATTTAAAGTTCATAGGGTGTCTAAAAGAAAAGAAGATCTTTTTACACATAAACTCAAATATTTCGAAAACTAACAAATTCAAAAATGTTATAACATGGTCATTTTAAAGCTCGTTTAATGCTCTACAACCTGATTTAAAATTTAGGTATTGAAAACATATAAGTTTTCCAAAAAAAAAAAGATGCTTTAATCATAACTTTAATATTTTGGGACTTAATAATTTTAAAATGTTTTAAAATAACCATCTTAAAGCTCTTTAAATGCCTAAAAACATGATGTTAAGCATAAGTATTTAAAACACATAAAGTGTCTAAAAAAAAGAAGTTTATTGTACACAAAAATTTTAATAACTCGAAAACTAAAAAATTCTAAAATTTTATAAAATGTTCATTTCAAAGCTCTTTTAATCCTTTACAACTTAATTTAAAACTTAAGTAATTGAAACTTATATATTTTCTAAAAAAAAAGAAAGAATCTCTAAAAATAAACTTTAGTTTTTTAAGATTAACTTATTTTAAAATATTTTAAAATAGACATTTTAAATCTTATTTAAGCCCAACAACATAATGTTAAGCAAAGTATTTAAAATACATACAGTATCTAAAAAAAAAAAATTCTCGGTACACATAAACTTTAATAACTCAAAACTAACAAATTCTAAAATGTCATATCATCGTTATTTTGAAGCTTTTTTAACGCTCTACAACCTGATTTAAAACTTAGGTATTTACAATATATAGGGTTTTTAAAAATAAAGTAGTAATCTGTTCACAAAAACTTTAATTACTCGAAAACTAACAAATTTTAAAATGTTATAACATCGCTATTTTTTAGCTTTTTTAATGTTCTACAATCTGATATAATCCTTAAGTATTTAAAACTTATATGTTCTATAAAAAAAAAAAGAAATTAGCTGTAATTTTAAGCTTTAATTTTTTTGAGACTAAATTAATTTAAAATGTTTTAAAATGGTAATTTTAAAGCTTTTTTTACGACCCACAACATGGTGTTTAGCAAAAGTATTTATAATACATAGGGTGTCAAAAAGAAAAAAAGATCTTTTTACACATAAACGTTAATAACTCGAAAACTAACAAATTCTAAAATTTTATAACATCGTCCATTTAAAGCGCTTTTAATGCTCTACAATCTGATTTAAAACGTAAGTATTTAAAACGTATATGTTTTTTTAAAAAAAAAAGTAGATGAAATCTTAAACTTAATTTTTTTTGGGACTAAATTATTTTATAATGTTTTAAAATAGCTATTTTAAAGCTTTTTTAATGACCAACAACAAGATGTTAAGCAAAAGTGATTAAATTGCATATAGTGTCTTAAAAAAAAAAAGTTCTTTGTACACAAAAATTTAAATAACTCAAAAACTGAAAAATTATAAAATGTTATAACATCGCCATTTTTTAGCTCTTTTAATGTTCTACAATCTAATTTAAATCTTTAGTATTTAAAACTAATACGTTTTCTAAAAAAAAAGAAAGAATCTGTAATGTTAACTTTAATTTTTTTTGAGACTAAATTATATTGAAGTGTTTTAAAATAGACATTTAAAGCTCTTTTAATGCCAAACAACATGATGTTAAGCAAAAGTATTTAAAGTACATAAAGTGTCTAAAAGAAAAAAAGATCTTTTTACACATAAACTTTAATAACTCGAAAACTAACAAATTCAGAAATGTTATACCATGGTCATTTCAAGGCTTCTTTAATGCTCTACAACCTAATATAAAACTTAAGTATTTAAAACTTATATGTTTTCTAAAAAAAAAAGAAAGAATCTGTAATGTTAAACTTTAATTTTTTCTGAGACTAAATTATATTGAAGTGTTTTAAAATAGACATTTAAAGCTCTTTTAATGCCCAACAACATGATGTTAAGCAAAAGTATTTAAAGTACATAAAGTGTCTAAAAGAAAAAAAGATCTTTTTACACATAAACTTTAATAACTCGAAAACTAACAAATTCTAAAATTTTAT
This sequence comes from Polistes metricus, assembly GCA_010416925.1. Lineage (NCBI taxonomy): Eukaryota > Metazoa > Arthropoda > Insecta > Hymenoptera > Vespidae > Polistes > Polistes metricus. The sequence continues at coordinate 1,239,862 of QUOH01000039.1, read as the reverse complement.
AACATCGTCCATTTAAAGCGCTTTTAATGCTCTACAATCTGATTTAAAACGTAAGTATTTAAAACTTATATGTTCTCTAAAATTAAAAGAAATCAGCTGTAATCTTAAACTTTAATATTTTTGAGACTAAATTAATTTAAAATGTTTTAAAATGGTAATTTTAAAGCTTTTTTAATGACCCACAACATGATGTTAAGCACAAGTATTTAAAATACTTAGGGTGTCTAAAAGAAAAGAAGTTCGTTTTACACATAAACTTTAATAACTCGAAAATTAACAAATTTTAAAATGTTATAACTTTGTTATTTTAAAGTTTTTTTAATGCTCTACAAACTGATTTAAAACTTAAGTATTTAAAACGTATATGTTTTCTAAAAAAAATGGAAAGCAGCTGAAATCTTAAACTTTAATTTTTTTTGAGACCAAATTATTTTTAAATGTTTTAAAAAAGCTATTTTAAAGCTTTTTTAATGACTAACAACAAGATGTTAAGCAAAAGTGATTAAAATGCATAGAGTGTCTAAAAAAAAGAAGTTCTTTGTACACAAAAATTTTAATAACTCAAAAACTGAAAAATTATAAAATGTTATAACATCGCCATTTTTTAGCTTTTTTAATGCTCTAAAACCTGATTTTAAACTTAAGTATTTAAAACTAATACGTTTTCTAAAAAAAAAGAAAGAATCTGTAATGTTAAACTTTAATTTTTTTTGAGACTAAATTATTTTGAAGTGTTTCAAAATAGACATTTAAAGCTCTTTTAATGCCTAACAACATGATGTTAAGCAAAAGTATTTAAAGTACATAAAGTGTCTAAAAGAAAAGAAGATCTTTTTACACATAAACTTTAATAACTCGAAAACTAACAAATTCAAAAATGTTATAACATGGTCATTTTAAGGCTTTTTTAATGCTCTACAACCTAATTTAAAACTTAAGTATTTAAAACTTATATGTTTTCTAAAAAAAAAGAAAGAATCTGTAATCTTAAACTTTAATTTTTTTTGAGACTAAATTAATTTAAAATGTTTTAAAATGGAAACTTTAAAGCTATTTTAATGACCCACAACATGATGTTAAGCAAAAGTATTAAAAATACATAGGGTGTCTAAAAGAAAAGAAGATCTTTTTACACATAAACTTTAATAACTCGAAAACTAACAAATTCTAAGATGTTATAACTTGGTCATTTTAAAGCGCTTTTGATTCTCTAAAACCTGATTTAAAACTTAAGTATTTAAAACGTATATGTTTTCTAAAAAAAATGGAAAGTAGCTGAAATCATAAACTTTAATTTTTTTTGAGACTAAATTATTTTAAAATGTTTTAAAATAGCCCTTTTAAAGCTCTTTTAATTCCCAAAACATGATGTTAAGCAAAAGTATTTAAAGTTCATAGGGTGTCTAAAAGAAAAGAAGATCTTTTTACACATAAACTCAAATATTTCGAAAACTAATAAACTCAATAATGTTATAACATGGTCATTTTAAAGCGCGTTTAATGCTCTACAACCTAATTTAAAATTTAGGTATTAAAACATATATATTCTCCAAAAAAAAAAGATGATTTAATCATAACTTTAATATTTTGGGACTTAATTAATTTAAAATGTTTTAAAATAGCAATTTTAAAGCTCTTTTAATGCTTAACAACATGATGTTAAGCAAAAGTATTTAAATTACATAGAGTGTCTAAAAAAACGAAGTTCTTTGTACACAAAAATTTTAAAAACTCGATAACTAGTAAAATCTAAAATGTTATAACATAGTCATTGTGAAGCTCTTTTAATGCTCTACAACCTCATTTAAATTTAGGTATTAAAAACATATATATCTCCAAAAAAAAAAGATGATTTAATCATAACTTTAATATTTTGGGACTTAATTATTTTAAATATTTTAAAATAACCATCTTAAAGCTCTTTAAATGCCTAAAAACATGATGTTAAGCATAAGTATTTAAACACATAAAGTGTCTAAAAAAAAGAAGTTTATTGACACAAAAATTTTAATAACTCGAAAACTAAAAAATTCTAAAATCTTATAAATGTTCATTTCAAGCTCTTTTAATCCTTTACAACTTAATTTAAAACTTAAGTATTTGAAACTTATTATTTTCTAAAAAAAAAAGAAAGAATCTCTAAAAATAAACTTTTTTTTTAAGATTAACTTATTTTAAAATATTTTAAAATAGACATTTTAAATCTTATTTAAGCCCAACAACATAATGTTAAGCAAAAGTATTTAAAATACATACAGTATCTAAAAGAAAAAAATTCTCGGTACACATAAACTTTAATAACTCAAAAACTAACAAATCTAAAATGTCATATCATCGTTATTTTGAAGGCTTTTTTTTAACGCTCTACAACCTGATTTAAAACTTAGGTATTTACAATATATAGGGTTTTTAAAAATAAAGTAGTAATCTGTTCACAAAACTTTAATTACTCGAAAACTAACAAATTTTTAAATGGTATAACATCGCCATTTTTTAGCTCTTTAATGTTCTACAATATGATTTAAAACTTAATTTTTAAAACTTATATGTTCTCTAAAAAAAAAAAAATTAGCTGTAATCTTAACTTTTCTTTTTTTTAAGACTAAATTAATTTAAAATGTTTTAAAATAGCATTTTAAAGCTCTCTTAATGCTCAACAACATGATGTTAAGCAACAGTATTTAATTACATAGAGTGTCTAAAAAAAAGAAGTTCTTTGTACACATAAATTTTAATAACTCGAAAAACTAAAAAATTCTAAATTTTATAAAATGTTAATTTCAAAGCTCTTTTAATCCTTTACAACCTGATTTAAAACTTAAGTATTTGAAACTTATTTATTTTCTAAAAAAAAAGAAAGAATCTTTACAAATAAACTTTAGTTTTTTAAGACTAACTTATTTTAAGATATTTTAAATAGACATTTTAAAGCTCATTTATGCCCAACAACATGATGTTAAGCAAAGTATTTAAATTACGTAGAGTATCTAAAAGAATAGAAATTCTTGGTACACATAAACTTTAATAACTCAAAAACTAACAAATTCTAAAATGTCATAACATCGTTATTTGAAGCTTTTTTGAAGCTATACAGCCTGATTTAAACCTTAAGTATTACAAATATAGGGGTTTTAAAAATAAAGTAGTAATCTGTTCACAAAAACTTTATTACTCGAAACTAACAAAATTTTGAAATGTTCTAACATCGCTATTTTTTAGCTTTTTAATGTTCTACAATCTGATATAATTTTAAGTATTTAAACTTATATGTTCTATAAAAAAAAAAAAAGAAATTAGCTGTAATTTTAAGCTTTAATTTTTTTGAGACTAAATTAATTTAAATGTTTTTAAATGGTTAATTTAAAGCTTTTTTTAGACCCACAACATGGTGTTTAGCAAAAGTATTTATAATACATAGGGTGTCAAAAAAGAAAAAAAGATCTTTTTACACATAACGTTAATAACTCGAAACTAACAAATTCTAAAATTTTATAACATCGTCCATTTAAAGCGCTTTTAATGCTCTACAATCTGATTTAAAACGTAAGTATTTAAACGTATATGTTTTTTTTAAAAAAAAAAAAAGTAGATGAAATCTTAAACTTAATTTTTTTGGGACTAACTTATTTTATAATGTTTTAAAATAGCTATTTTAAAGCTTTTTTTAAGACCAACAACAAGATGTTAAGCAAAAGTGATTAAACTGCATATAGTGTCTCAAAAAAAAAAGTTCTTTGTACACAAAAATTTAAATAACTCAAAAACTGAAAAATTATAAAATGTTATAACATCGCCATTTTTTAGCTCTTTTAATGTTCTACAATCTAATTTAAAATTCATATTTATATTTAAAACTATACGTTTTCTAAAAAAAAAAAAGAAAGATCTGTAATGTTAAACTTTAATTTTTTTTGAGACTAAATTATTTTGAAGTGTTTCAAAATAGACATTTAAAGCTCTTTTAATGCCCAACAACATGATGTTAAGCAAAAGTATTTAAAGTACATAAAGTGTCTAAAAGAAAAGAAGATCTTTTTACACATAAATTTAAATATTTCGAAAACTAATAAATACAAAAATGTTATGACATGGTCATTTTAAAGCTCGTTTAATGCTCTACAACCTAATTTAAAATTTAGGTATTGAAAACAAATATATTCTCCAAAAAAAAAGATGCTTTAATCATAACTTTAATTATTTTTGGGACTTAATTATTTTAAAATGTTTTAAAATAACCCTCTTAAAGCTCTTTAAATGCCTAAAAACATGATGTTAAGCAAAAGTATTTAAAATACATAAAGTTTCTAAAAAAAAGAAGTTCTTTGTACACAAAAATTTTTATAACTCGAAAACTAAAAAATTCTTAAATTTTATAAAATGTTAATTTCAAATCTTTTTTAATCCTTTACAACCTGATTTAAAACTTAAGTATTTGAAATTTATATATTTTCTAAAAAAAAAGAGAGAATCTCTACAAATAAACTTTAGATTTTTAAGACTAACTTATTTTAAAATATTTTAAAATAGACATTTTAAAGCTCATTTCAGCCAAACAATATGATGTTAAGCAAAAGTATTTAAATTACGTAGAGTATCTAAAAAAATAGAAATTCTTGGTACACATAAACTTTAATAACTCAAAAACTGAAAAATGATAAAATGTTATAACATCGCCATTTTTTAGCTCTTTTAATGCTCTACAACCTGATTTAAAACTTAAGTATTTAAAATAAATAGGGTTTAAAAAATGAAGAAGAAAACTGTAAATAATCACTTTAACTACTAGAAAAAAGGCAAATTTTAAATTATTTTAATATTGTCATTTTAAATATCTTTAAAAGCTCCAAAATCGTATTCTAAACTTACGTATTTAAAACTTATAGATTTTCTAAAAAAAAAAGAAACAAGCAGTACATATAAATTTTAATTTCACAAGGACTAACTTTTTTTAAAATGTTTTAAAATAGCCATTATAAGCTTTTTAATGCCTACCACACGATGTCAAGCAAAAGAATTTAAATTCATATGGCTTCTAAAAAAAAAGAATAAAATGTATACAAAATCTTAAATAACTCGAAAACGAACAAATTTTAAAATGATATAACATGATCATTTTAAAGCTCTTTTAATGCTCTAAAACCTTATTTAAAACTAAGTATTTAAAATATATAGGGTTTTAAAAAAAAAAGAAGCATTTGGTAAACAAAAACTTTTACATCTCGAAAACAAGCAAATTTTAAAATGTTTAATACTGTCATTTTAAAGCTCTTTAAATTCCCTTAAATCGAATGCTAAACTTAAGTTTTTAAAATTTATAGGTTTTCCTAAAAAAAAAAAGAATAACCTTACACATTAACTTTAATTTCTCAAAGACTAACTTATTTCAAAATGTTTTAAAATAGCAATTTTAAAGCACTTTTAATGCCAAACAACATGA